>CM052096.1:752989-770946 GCA_028453745.1 Agapostemon virescens | reverse complement strand
ACCTTGGACTGAAACAACAACAATTTTCCAAAGGAAATATAAATTTTGTAGGATCGAAGACAGAAGAGTTGCGACGCGAATTCCAAAAAGAAATTATGAAGTACAAGTAAAGACTGGATAAATTTCTAAGTCTCTAAATTCAAGTCATTAATATCAATTTAGAAAAGAACTTAAAAAAGTTCAGAAAGAATATACACGTAGATATCCTTGTTAGATTATTATTCGTAAACTGCTGATGGATGGGCAAGGTAAACGAAGAAGCCTTGGCCCACCCCGAGCTAGCTTAAGGTAGGCCAAGGAAATTTTAAACATCTCTTGTACTACTTTAAGCTAGCTGAAGGTAGACCAAGTTTGGCCAATGGTCACTGGAAGGGGATCCTTGAATTAGCTTAAGTGGACTGAAGGTACGCCAAGTGGACCCTTGGTACACCTTAAGTTGACCTAAGGTATGCTAAGGAAATGTTAAATATCTCTTGTTCTACAGTAAACTGATTGAAGGTAGACCAAGGCTGGCCAATGGTGACTGGTCACCAATGGGGCAGGCTTGATCTAACTTAAGTGGGCTGAAGGTACACCAATGGATCCCTGTTACATCCTTAGTTGGGTGCAGGTACGCCAAAGGACCCCTATTCCACCCTTAGTTGGTTGTAAGAAGACCAGTGGGACCACTGGTCACTACCAAGGTAGCCAGGGTGGAGCTGGTCACAAAACCCGACCGCTCCCGCTGGCGTCACCGGCCCAACTGACTGCGTGACTGAGCGCCCGCACCGAGGTCACGTACTCAGTCGTGCTCAGTCGTCCGTAACCGCTGTCGGCGTACGCAGCCATGCGTAACTCTGGCGGATTTCGATCACTGTGATAACAATTATCTATATGTTTATTATTTCTGGCTGTTTAACATTTATAACAATTCTTTTTGTTAATAATATCAACAGACACTCCATTGGCTATTCGATTACCTAATTTTGTAACAAAAGTAGCTAATAATACTATAGATATTAAATAACTTAAAACGAGTCTTAAATATTTCTGAAAATCTTACATTAAAGCACGTCGGAGCAACTCTTCCGTGACGGAAATATTTATTAATATGCTCAGGTTGATTATTCACGATATAATTTATCGGTTAACATATTTCGTACCAAGCCATTTTTGCCCGACTTGTCGTTCAGGCTACTTGATGTTTTCACTAAAAATTGATATATTATCGCACAATATTTTATTACATTATCAATTCATAAGTAATTAGCTCGTTTAGGTTTGTTCTATACTACATATTTTATAGTGCCTCATGCTTTTGGAGGAAACATATTTCACAGAATTAAATTTGTCATAAAATAAATGTTTTCTCGCAATTTTTAGTGGTGCTTCAGAGTTACCATTCGAGTGCAAAGGTTTAACTATTGTGTTTGGGAAGAAAGCGCGGGAGAACTGATTTTTAGCTATGTCGATAATTGAGATCGTGTGACTGTCGGTATTTTTTCTTATTTTCTTTATTAATAACATCTTAAGTCGTTATTGGCCCATACATGTTGACGTGCGAAAATATAAAACTTGTTTCATCCTGTATATAAACATTTGTAAATTACGTTACACTTTTAAGAAAAGTATCAATATTATAAGGGGGGAACCCATTTCTTTAATTTCATTATCATTTCTCTCTGCTTATAATATAATGGGCAATTCTATAATAAATGATTGTTATTCTAACTCGGTTGGAAACATAACTGTCGGTATTTCAAAGCATGTTACATGGAACTCCATCTAAATGTCTTCTTCTATACTTCGTCTGTGATTCCATGTTGCTGCTTTAAATATTGAGGTTAGGATCCCTGTACCACATGGGTGAAGCGCGTTTTGTGGAACCTTGCTGTTGAATCTCTTCGAATAATTGCTTCCTTTTAGAAAATATAAGAATGTCTGTGCCGGAGAAAGTTCTAATGCGAAAGATCAGGAAAAGAGAGAAGAGGAAACTTCAGATACTGAAAGAAAGAGAGAAGCAAGTGCAAGATGGTAAATAGAAATTTCGTAGTTTACTTATCATTCCATCGCATCATCGATCGATGAAATTTCAATTAATGTTTGATTATGCGTTGACAGAACACGAAAGTGTTGTTGAAAATACCGTCGATGATGAAACCGACGTTCAAAATAGCACCGAAGAGGGTGCGGAACTTTCGAATGGGTTCGAACAACATTCCACCGACGAGGCTCCAAAAAAAAGTATGTCAAAACAGTAAATCGTTTATATACAGTTATCAGGAGATTTGTTTAACAACTGCGTTACGATTAAATATTTGTATTTCATTTTAGAGAAAAGAAAGAAAGCGAAAGACAATGCCCCTCCAAGCACGGACGACGAAAATACGAATACGGACACTGCAGATTGTAGGTGTAATGCAAATTAGTCTTGCATTAAATAATATTGTACATTTATTTTGATTAATGTTTTTCCAGTACCTGGAACAGCAATAGGACTGGAAGTAACAAACGACACAAGTTTTAACGTATTGAAGAAGTCTGTGTGCGAAAACACATTGAAAGCAATCCAAGAGATGGGTTTTGTAAACATGACTGAGATTCAAGCCAAGGCCATACCGCCGTTATTGGAAGGCAGGGATTTAGTGGGTGCTGCTAAAACAGGATCGGGAAAGACTTTAGCATTTTTAATTCCAGCCATTGAGCTGATTAATAAACTAAAATTTATGCCTCGTAATGGTATGTAAACGGCATAGACAACTGTAATCGGCTGTTAGATAATTCAAATACATTCGATATTCTCAGGCACAGGCTGTATTATCATATCACCGACGCGAGAGTTGTCCATGCAAACTTTTGGAGTTCTAAAAGAGCTGATGAAGTATCACTATCACACGTACGGTTTGTTAATGGGCGGCGCGAACAGGCAAACCGAAGCTCAGAAACTTTCTAAAGGAATCAACATCGTGGTAGCCACTCCTGGTAGATTGTTAGATCATCTGCAAAATACGTCAGACTTTTTGTTCAAAAATCTCCAATGTCTGGTAATCGACGAAGCCGATCGTATTTTGGATATCGGGTTCGAAGAAGAGCTCAAGCAAATTATAAACATTTTACCAAGTTAGTTATCGTAACGCGGAGGTATCAACGTAATTCGTTGCAACGAGGAAATGATCGCATTGTTCTATTTACAGAAAAAAGGCAGACGATGTTGTTCAGCGCTACGCAAACCAAGAAAACAGAAATGTTAACAACTTTGGCTCTGAGGAAAGAGCCGGTTTACGTTGGCGTCGACGACGACAAAGAAAAGGCTACGGTAGAGGGTTTGGAACAGGGATACGTCGTTTGTCCGAGCGAGAAAAGATTATTACTGTTGTTCACTTTCCTGAAGAAAAATCGAAAGAAAAAAGTGATGGTCTTCTTCAGCTCTTGCATGTCGGTTAAATTCCATCACGAGCTTCTGAACTACATCGATTTACCAGTATTAAGTATACACGTAAGTGCAACAAGAATGATCGGTATACGTTAAACCGCAGCATTCTATCATGTATTTTCCGTTCATCAGGGAAAGCAAAAGCAGACGAAGAGAACGACAACGTTCTTCCAATTTTGCAATGCAACTTCCGGTATACTTCTTTGCACGGATGTAGCAGCACGTGGTCTCGACATTCCAGCAGTTGACTGGATCGTTCAGTACGATCCTCCAGATGATCCTAAGGTTGATAAAAAGTTAATCGGTTTTATTCCAACGATAGTTCAACGTCTTATTGGACTTACTCTATTGTATGAAATAATTAATGCTTTTTCAGGAATACATTCATCGAGTTGGTAGAACAGCTCGAGGAGAAGGCAGCAGTGGTCATGCCTTATTAATTTTGAGGCCCGAAGAGCTCGGTTTTCTTCGTTACCTCAAACAAGCAAGGGTTCCAGTAAACGAATTCGACTTTTCGTGGAATAAAATTGCTGATATCCAGTTACAGGTGAGTCTATAAATTATATATATATCTTATTCTTATATCTCTTATTTTCCAATAGAAATGACTAGTCAGCTCTCGCAGTTCGCCACTCGTTTATGAATCGTTGATGCTTTTCTTTCAGCTGGAGAAGTTAATTTCGAAAAATTACTTTTTAAACATGTCGGCGAAAGAGGCGTTCAAAGCATACGTGAGGGCGTACGACTCTCATCATTTAAAACAAATTTTCGACATTGAAACCTTGGACTTGGCAAAAGTTGCGAAATCCTTCGGTTTCCTTGTACCGCCAGCCATAGACTTGAGTATCCTTTTTGTTTCTAAAAGAAATACACAGACGATTTGACAGCAAACTGTGGCCAGTTTTACGTAACGAGAGACGAGAGTCCGGTGTAAGTGTATGTCTCATTTTCCTTAACAATTATTTCGTCGTAGAAGTGGGAGTCAGCAAAAATTCTCGACCTCGAAAAAGGTTAGCCGGAAGCGGTTATGGTTATTTAAAGGGTATGAACAATCCAGGCTCGGAGAGACAATTGCATCGTAGCAAAACTTTCCGTCAGAAAAAGTCGTCCGACAATCGGCAGTTCGTTAGATAATTAGAACTTATGTTTAATAAATGAAATACGATTTAACACATCAATTGTACATTTTCCACCAAGAATAAATTTACCGTAAGTCTGTTCTCTTTAAAATCATATAATTGTTGTTGTAATTAAAACAACGTGGTAGAGGGTACAGATTAGAATGATTAAAATAGCGAAGTAATTACTGCGTTAGTTAATTAAGAAAGTATCATAGAAATAAGGGAGGACTGAACGTTTTCCTCTTTTGATATCAAGTTTGAATAAACCGCTATGAGTCGATCGAGTGACGGCATCTTGCGACAGAAATATAAAGATTGAGAAATTGTTCAAGGAATTTGTTGTAGATGACGCTGCATGTGATTTAAATTAATTTCATCTGTTACAAAAATTAACTGATGAATAGTTTTTTGGCAGTATTTCATCGTAGTTATACGACATGTTATAGTAAATTTATACTAGGCTAGGATTATTACATACGATTACGAATAACAATTTATATCACATTCAGCCCAGAAATAATAAACAAATATCCAATCTAGGTATACAGGAATATTACTCGTTATCTTTAACGATTAGGACGAACGAATAAAGTATCTTAAACGACGTTTAAGTATCCCGAGAACAAAGAAAATTTAGAATTTCTCGAACATTAGCTTATCCTCGATCCCTAATGACTTATCGCCCACAATACCGATTGCCTAGATCTGACCACGAATAGATCGCCGCCAGTAGAAATCCAAAAGAGATAAACGAAACGCAGAGTCGTTAATCCAATCAAAGTTCAGTCTGTCTTCAAAAATACCATTGCATACAGAATTCATCCGACAAGACGGCAACATTTATCCGATGCGACACTTTAATTACAAAAGTACTCTGTTAACTCTTTCAGGACGTACATCGCCGAATCGATGGCATCAATATGGCGGATGGTTTAATTACTTAAGCTATAAGCTTTATTAATAACTACGTTTCAAAGAAGTTTGATCGTTTGTTTAGAGAAATATTTTTAAGAAATAATAGCAATAGTAGAAGGAAGCCACTTTAAGGATTAGAGCAAAATCGATTTTTAATTACTTAAGCGACTGAAAAGTATTACTGATACTTCCATGGATCCTCGTCTTCGGAGGATTGATAAGCTTTATTAATAACTACGTTTCAAAGAAGGTTGATCGTTTGTTTAGAGAAATATTTTAAAGAAATAACAGCAATAGTAGAAGGAGTGTGCCGGGAGAGTGTTAAATAAATTAATGTATGTTGCATGATCGAGGGTCGGCCGTTCGGGAGATTTTTCGTGTCGGTTACGAAAAGGAGTGCCACGGGCCGTCTATTAATTGGAAAAACGTATCAAGACGACTACTTTATAGCACACGACACCTACGTTGCTTCTCTGTAGGACCATGTATGGCGCATGTTGTATGACGTCAACGCTATTTTACATTAACCAATATACGTGGGTAGACGCGTTGGATATGGCGCGAACGTAAATGTTCGTGGGAGAATACTAAGGCGAGAACCTATTGAATTCGTCGCAGCGTTCGATCAGTGGCTTTCCGAGTTCCTATCAGCAACATATGAAATTGATAATCTCTCGAGACTGAAATTTCAAAGGATCGCCTCACCAAACATGGCGAAACCTAAGCGAGAAACGGCCTCCAGCGACTCGACGATTTATCTGGCCACGGAATCGTCGAGGAAAGCGTTCGAAAAACCCACCGTGAAATCATCCAGCGAGAAATCGATGAACGACAATCAAAATTTTTAATTAATAAATTACGACTAGGAAAGGATCGATACAGTTATCTTCCCATAGGAATTCGGTCCAACAGCTTCTCGAGAGCGCAGTCAGCGGATTCATAGACAAACGTAAATTGAAAGACAGTGCGAGGAGGTAATAACTACCGGTGGAACGAACAGAAACGTTTAACCACGCGATGCTAGCGACCCTGTTCTCCATCGTGATTCGATCGTTTTCAACTTCCACCGGGCAGAGAATTTTTCAAATGATTTTCCACATCGCCAAACCTCGCTTTCCCTTATCCCTCGGCGCATCGCTTTCTCCGATTCTGCCTCGCGATCGACTTTGAATCGTTTAAAATTCGTAGAAATTAACGGGATACAATACGCCATTATTCCCGCGGATCGTCGAGAAATTAAACTTTGCCGGTGCCATAATCGAAGGGTATTAACCCCCTGTTCTGCGATTTATTCCGTGGAAACGGTGACTGGGTCTTATTCGCCCTCCTCGTCGCCCTAATAGAAAATTAAAGACATATATATTGAGAAGAGTTTGATTGGTTATTTTAGGACTTTCGTCGAGTCGACGACCAATTTTTCCGTTCACGTCGGTCGGCTTCCGGTCGGAGAATGCAGGTTCGCCGCGGCCTCACTTTTAATTGCACTTCGTTAAATCTTCGCGATGCGCGGCGGAAGTTATTTCGGACCGAACCCGACGCATTCGCGATCCGCGAACATATGGTTTTGTAAGAGCACATAGCCTAATTTTCAATCCGGCCGACTCCCGTGTACACGCACGCCAAGTTTCGCGCGATTTCTTCCAGCCGATTTTGCGCAACCGTCGAAATTTTCGGCTGATCCGAGCGAAAACGTTGCTCGAGAAACTCGCAGACCCGGCCGTTTCGAAAGAGTATAGCCACGGCTGCACACGGACAGAAGCTAACTATGACACAAAAGCCCACGGCGAAAAAAGAATGCGCGACGAATGTGCACGTGGGTTTAATCGTTGCACCAACCGTTGCACCGGCATATTATTTCAGCCGGCGAACTGCAGAAACGCGAACCAGCTTCGCTTTTAAAGTTATTCAAATCCAGGAGTTTCCTCGAACTTTCTGATTCACCTTCGATTTTAGCGCATCTCGTAATTAATCCACCGCGAAATCAATTTTTATTCAGCCCCTGTCATCTGCGAAGAAAAGCCCGTAGACGAAATTCGATGTTGATGATTTTTGCAGAAAGTCGGGAGCCGTTTCGGAGAGCCGACGTAGCTGGCATTAAAATCGTGCGTGTACAGTGTCTCGTTCGTTGCAATAAGTTTCGAAAATGGGGTCTAAAAATAGTGTTTTATGCGAAGGATACTGAAAATAGTGGACCGAACCGGAGTACCGGCGTGAAATATGAAATTTCGAGTCACGCACTCGAATCCGTACTCTAGCGTCACGATGCTACTCGTTCGATTCACTTTTACCACGACGAGGTATCTGAAAATACGCCTACGATTCGAGATAAACGGCTGATACCCCGATCGACGTTACAAACGGATACCGTGTTCGAAATCTGTAGGATAATCGAATAACTATGAAAAAGTCCGCGCTTTCGCTGAACAAATGGCGGACGCCGTGCAACCGGTTATTGTATGCAGTCGAGTTTAATTATCGCGTATCCTTGCGATACCTGCTTCTTATTTGTGTAACGATACTTCCAGTCGCGAGGAAATAAAAGTAGGTGAAACAATTAATTATACATTCTGAGACACGCTGCTTCCAGATCACAACAAAATTGATCATGCTGCGTCATAAGCTTGCGAACGGAGAGCGAGAGTTCGATAAATCGTATTAACAATTACTTTCAATTACTTTTTACAGTTGAAACATCCTCGAAAATTGCCATTCTCGGTGTCGATCGAGAACGGCCGAATAGTTTCGCAACGTTATTGTCGCGGCCGTAAAACGGACGGCCGAAAAGAACGAGTTCTATTGCAACCTCGGTGGTTTATTGACAGAAAAGCGCGATTACGAAGCAAACAAAATGCGAGGGAACACGATGTAGACGTGTTTGTGTTTCGAAGCGGTTTTCTTTTTGCTCGTCTCGCTCAAGACGATTTTGTTATCTTTCTCTTGGCGCGCGCGTGATACGGTTGGCCCGATTGCACAATAACGATGCTGAAAATAAGACGAAGATCGGCGTTCGCGGGTGAAACGGAAAAAATTATTGTTATCCGGTAATTGGCATATTTATACCGCGGGAATCACTCGGAAATAGAATGGTTTCGATTCGACGTTACACGGATCGGCGTTCATTAAATTCGCGATCGCGGATTTCGTTATTTCGGAAAGAAAACAATTTTCTCCTTTCCGTTCGTTCGCGGGAAAACGCAACGGCAGCTTCTCGTCGTGGAAAAAATTAATTACGGCGGTTTCAACGACTGATAAAATTCGCGACACCACCGAAAACGCAACGGCAGTTTCTCGCCGCGAAAAATGCAATGGCACCATTCCACCGCGGAACAACGCAACGGCAACTTCTTGCCGGAGAAAACGCAACGGTAATTTCTCATCGGGGAAAACGCAACGACAGCTTCACGCCACGGAAAAATGAACATTGCCGGTTTCAAGGACTGATAAACTTCGCGACGCCGCGGAAAACGCAACGGCAGCATCTAGCTGCGGAAAAACGAACGTCGCCGATTTCAAGGACTGATAAACCCCGCGACGCTGCGGTCCTTCCTACCGGCCATTGTTTCTGTTTATTTATAAACGTCCAACGGCGGACAACGGCGAGTCCTAACAACGGATTTGTTAACAAGTGCGAGTTAGGATTCATCGAGCATCGCCGACAATTCGCGACTCGTTGAAAAGGATTCCGTGTCCCGGTCGGTGCTGCCGGTGCAAATATAAATCATTACAATTGCACGTAAAACGCATTATTCAAATTTATTGCAACACCGTCGGCCTGCATAAGCAAAGACCCGACGGAGACGCGGTTACGTTATTAGTGGAGGAACAGAGAGATTTATCAGGCCGCGAATTAGTTGGGCTCGGACGTATTTATCGCATTTTCGCGTTAAATGTTCGCCGTTGTTGACGCGGATCGGTTGATCGCACCTGTACAATCTCTGTACGGTATTCTTTTCAACGAGTACCATCCGGACCGATTTATTTTGAAGTTTGAAAATCGGTCGACGAGGGAGAATTTTTAATAAACCTACGATGGCAAAATGAAAATACCGAACTGGGTCAATGCCAGAATCGAATATATACATCGGGCTTGGAACAATCGCGAATGCTAGACCGATAAACGAAAAGAAAGAAATAATATTATACGGTGCGGTGGTGGGCGGCCGATTACAATCTTAAAGAACGTCCGACGTTTACTCTGAAAATAAAACAGATCTTGTGAGAACGTCGTGCATGTTTTACATAATGTATATAGAAGCGGGGCTGCGCGTCTTAGAAAGCGTCGGTGAGCGTTCTAGACGATATTGCGCGGTTGCAGCGCAATAGATCGTGCCCTCGGTGAGCACTGGTTGCGTCGCGTTAGTTTCGTGGACTCCGGAGAGCGTTCCCAATTAACGGATCAGGGTGGAATCGGATTGTGCTCGGGTTGTCTAAAATTGTAAGATGCAGGGCACAGCGTTGGTCGGGCGCGTCCCTGAATTATCCAACTTGTATGCGATGATGATATGGCGCGTACCTCAGTATTCGCGCGTACGCGCAGAGGCCGTATATGGTAGTGGGCGGTAGAAGCGCGCCGATAGAGGCACGCAAGAACTAATACGTGGGAGGCGCATGCGCAGTTCGAAAGCTGCGCGTCGCGTTACACTCGCCGGATCGTTCGGGTAGCTTGTCGCGGCACATGCACGGGCGGTGCAGTACAGCCGAGAATCCCGCAGCGTGTGTTTGTTTTTAATTTTTCGCGATTGACGATCGAAAACTGTTCATTTTCTGCGACAATAGAAATTATCGGAGTCGTGAGAGAGGCCTGTACCCTCTCTATATTTTTCTCTCTCCCCTCTCTCTCTTTCTCCCTCTTTCTCATTCTTTTCTTTCTTTCTTAGTTGTCTAATTCTTTTACCTCTCTCTCTCTCTCTCTCTCTCTCTTTCTCTCTCTGTCTGTCTGTTTACTTTTTTCGTGTCTTCTCAATTCTCTCTCTCTCTCTCTCTCTCTCTCTTTCCCCTATCCCCCTTCTCTTCTCTTCTCTTTTCCGCCTATAATGCTATCTCCTAAATTCCTTTGTCTGTATTACCTACTTTCCTTTTACGTGCTCTCTTATTTCGTTCCCCTTAGTTTCCTCATCCCTCTTTTCGTCCGTCTCTTCCTCCTTCTCGTCCTCGTTCACTTCTTCGAACAGCTTATTGCCTTTATGCTCCCAAATTATCTATCGAATGCAAGATTTACATTGAATTGCGTTTTACACATTTTACGTACAAGGCGTGACCGCATTGCGTCACAGAAAAACCACTAGTGAGGAGGCGCGACGTACGAATAAATATATATACATATATATACATATATACATATATATATTTATATAAAACGAGAGTTACACTATCGAGAAATTGTGCGAGAACACGGGTTATCGAAGTGAATATATTGCACGGTAGTGACGAACGAGAAGGATCAACGTAAACGAATTGTGCCGAGAACTGAACGTGAAAACAGTCAAGAGTTGTATTGGATTTTAATCGCAACGCTGTTTCCTTCTTGCTCATTTACGTTTAACTCTCTATCTCACTTTTTCTCTCTCTCTCTCACTTCTCTCTGTCTCTTTCTGTCTCTCTCTCTCTTTCTCTCTCTCACTCTCTCTTCTCGTCTCTTCCCCTGATTTACGAGAAAATATTTTTGGATTATTTCCAACTATCTACTATTTTTCACGTGACCGCCATAGGAGTAATCAAGTAATTGCAATGTGTGATAATACTAACACGACGACGCAGAGTATAGCGGACTACTTGTCACAGTTACTAAAAGACAGAAAGCAGTTAGCTGCTTTCCCTAATGTCTTCATACATGTAGAGCGCCTACTAGACGAAGGTAAGCAACCATTAATCCACTAATATCTCTCTATCTCCTTCTCTCTCTCTCTCATTTATCTTCGAATAATGCATCCGACTTAGTTCCGTGACACGCCTTAGCGTAGTTTGCACGATTAACACCGCTCCTATAGAAACGCATCGAATTCGAGCATGGTGTCTTCTCTTTTCTCTATGACCGCGAAACTTTCGCCACGGTTCGTGTAGATCGGAATGGTCGACGTACATACTCGTGCACACGCATGAACGCGCTTGACACGCGCGCACGCACGCATGTACGCAGCTCTCGTACATGCGCGAGAGCGGTGCCAGTGAGAAAAAGGGAACGAAACAGAAGCGGAACGTTAAGGAATATCGTGTGCGTGCACGGGCGCGCGCGTGTGTTGGTATCGCACAACACGAGAAGAGATATCTTTCTCTCGCTCGCGTTGCCTCGTAGTTTGCCATAATCGGTAACGGACTGCTTCGAACCAGCCGTGTGTGTGTGTGTACGTGTGAGTGTGTGTCTCTCTGCCTGTCCGACTCTTCGTCTGTCTCTCTGTCTCTGTCTGTCTATCTCCGTCTCTGTTTGTCCGCGTGTGCAAGTGTGTCGGCGCGCGATGCGTGTTCCGTACATGTCACGTGCATCCCGATGCCCGCTCTCTTCTTCCGTTCAGGTTATTTCATATCTCGCGAATTTTACCGGCCCGACAGACGCGAATGTTCGCTCGGACGAATTTACGGGCCACGATTTTCATACTAATCTCTCGCGTCGGGTAGAGTCCGCCACGAAACGATCGCGTGCCGCCGCGTTCCTCGACGACGACGATGCTGCGCCCAAATAACTGCTTACGATTTCCATTTCCATGTACGCGTTTGCCTGCATCTTCGCTGTACTCTAGGGCTAGCTTTATACAAGCCGCTTAGTCTATGTCTGTTTCTACAACGAGAAATCGAATCTATTTCATAGTGTGATCGCACATTGGACTAAGTTTTTAATAAATAAATTATGATTTTTCTTAAAGATATAATGCATATACTTTAACTCTAATAATTCATTTTAATAATTAATAATGCAATTGCGTGTGCTCAAGTCACTATAGTGAAGCATCGTGTCTAAGAGGTTAACGATACTATTAGTTAATTTAATGTTTATATAGGAGTTACATAGAAACGGGAATTATGTTATCAAATAATTATACTTTTTCGTATAAATTTGATATTATTTAAAAGAATGTTCTTAATGCTCGTAAAGTCATCTTTCTTGGTTGTCAATTCTTAATAACGTTTCTATTACTAGATCAACGATTTTGTCTATGTCGAGTTGCGCATTCGATTCAAATTCGACTATCTTCCCGCCATTCGTGTTCCGTGGCACTAACCTTAATTTACAAGACGAGCAACATAACCGCGAGAATCCGCGTGGAACGCGACGGCGTGCAACGAGCGACGCAGCGATTTTCGCCGGTAGATAAATCTTGGAAAAGTGATTTCGCAAATTTCGAAATAGTACGCCCATCTTTGTTTCCGTTATAGTTTCGCCTCATTGGCGCGAAAATACTTCGTCGAACGTTCGGATCTCCAACATCGAGTCACAGTTTCGGAAAGATATGCGGATGCATACCAAACCGTTATACGCATCTGTAATAATCGTAATGGACGGTGATCGTGCGACGAACGTTCGGTTTTATTATTTTACGAGGAAGGAAGATAGGATTCGAAAGCTAATCACGAGAAGTGTCGGTGAAACGGAAAAGATGCCGCGCACGGTCGCCATTGTCATTCGGAAAAGGTTCGACATCTTTCATTGTTCTCTCCTTAATTTTTCCGTTGTTCTTTCGCGTTCCTCGAGGGTGTTCGCGATAGCGGGAACCATTTTGGTCGTGCGTCTATTTTCGGAATATTTGCACGGACCCGAGCGCGCGCACTGTCTTTCCCTTGTTAACGAATGTTCGTTGTTCGCGCCCGCCCCTAACCGTCGGGATTTATTAACGTTTTCTCGGATAATTGAGGTTACGTAATAAAAAAAAAGAACGCAAGGAAAGTGTTGCGCGACGAACGAATGAAAATTGGTTAGGGTTCGGCGTGCGGGTAGCTCGCGTGTCGCAACGCGACGCGTCGGCCATGTGTACGGTGTATGCGTTCCGATTAATCGTAGCCTGCCATTAGACAATTTTCTAATTAGATTATTCCTATGCGACGCGGTGCACGAATATTTTTCCCGAGAATACTCGCGAGTTTTTCCCAATTAATCTATTGGTTTGTTCGACGCAGAGACGCTTTCAAAATACGGCATTTTATCGATAAAAGCGTCCTAGAAACATTCCCACCGTAGGGCATACCCCGCGAGGGGCCACCAAGCTTGAGATACTTCGGTCGCCGAGAAGTGTAACATCATACGGGCCTGAAAGTGAGAAAGTAAGGTTAAAAATCGGTTTGGGAAATAAAAATTTCACGTAGCAATAGCTAAACAAATTTTCTTAATAGCACCGCGTCTCAAAGAGTTTTAAACAAAGTCTAACGAATAAAGGAATTGCAATTTTATTCTTTCTTATATATTCAACAGGCACCGTACCGCGTGGGGCGTATACGAGACACGCCGAACCGGAAAGACACGTTCTTCCAACTATACTTTGAAAAAGTATAATTTATATAAAATTAACACCCGAAGTTAACGGTTTTATTGAACTACTTTCGAATGATTCGTATAATAATTCAGGTCGTTTGCAGTTTTAATTGAAGAATTTTAAAAAATTTGTCGCAGGTTAACAAGTTGTATGCCATGGTAGTCACCGATGATCTGCACCACTTGTAGAATGATAATTATGAAAGTAACAGCATCACCAATTTATTACTGTCGAAATTAATCAGATTGCAGTACGAGGCGGAAACTTAATTATCCGGTAACTAACAATTCTCTGACGATAATACTGATCATTTTAATTAATAAAATTAATTAAACATACAATTCGCTCGGCATTCAACGTGTTATAATAGTATGGCAATTTTTAGTGTCCCACAGAGGCGTGATTAGAGTGCTAAGACTTGATAACAAATTTCATATGCACGGAAGGAAACGAAAGAACCGCGTACAGTGGAATTCTCCTGGGCCGGAAAGAATGTTGGGGTTTCGAAAAATTGCTTGGGGTGCAAAGGGTTAAATATACTTATTACAAATTTAGTTACTTAGAAGAAAGTTGTAGTGGCAAAGGGATTAAATCGCGCGAATGGTGCGACGGCGGTGCGCACCGAAACCGATTCACCGGATATATTCGGCGAATCGCCGTCGCCTGGAATTATGTAAGCTCGTTAGCTGATTATTTTTATTGTAGATACACGCGTGTAGGCTCTAGGTCGGCGTACAATTGTTTAATGAAGCTACCCGGTCTCTTATCACGGTTCGTGCCCGTTGTTTACATTCTCGGTGACGATGACACGGGAGGACCGTTGTTTGCGGTAGAACCAACGCGAAACACGCGGCCGATCCTCGTTTTCAGTTTATTACTCGATTCTCTCCGCCTTTCTTTCTGGAAATCCGGTGAAAGCTTATATATTCGTACTTTTGTTGTGTCCGTTATTTACAATATACGAACGCCGGGGAGTGGTTTATAGTGTTTCACGAGAAATGTGTCAAATGACGTTTACGAGCAGAAACCGGTTTCACGAAAGCTCTCTCAGGCCTCTCGCATTCCTCTGGACATAGTCCTCTCTGCTGATGCGAGCCATTTTATTTTGCCATTTCTCGCCGCCGGAATAACGTCCACACGGGTTTCGTTTATTAACGACGAAACACGCGCTGGCCAGCCGTTTTTCGCTTTCGCGACGGTTTCCGGTTTTGTCGATTCTAATCGCGATTTTCCGCGCTCGCGAACCCGAGCCGGCTCGGCTGGTCGTCGCGATTTATCAAAATGGGCGAACGTCTCGAATAAAAGTCGATTCTTTATCGAAGCCGAGCCTGCCGGTCGGGTTTCCGAATTTTTATCCGGTTCTCGCCGATGTTGCAAAGGTGCTTTCACGAGAAATTGCTCGGCCGATCTCTTCGAGCTACACGGTAAATCCAAAAAGAACCGAACCACTTCCGATTCTTGATAAATTGCCCTGAATGCAAATTGCGACGATTTTCCGCGATAACGATCGCACGATAGAAAATTTCGAATAATTTCAAAGCTGCAAGCCTTTAGTTTCACAATGCATCGTTCATTTTACTCAAAGATTATTTTTCACGATGTTGCGTATGGGAAACACCGAAGTTTCTGTGCAGAACGTCTGCGAGAACTTTGAAAAATTCTTTGAGCATTGAATTTTTGCATGGAGATAGACGTTGGAAGAGTGTCGGCGCGTTAGATCGGATTGTTGTCGACGATAAAAAGAGAATAGCCATAGGCGATCGGATATTTTCCAGGGACAGTGCACGCGCGAGTTTTGCAACGCGTGCATTCCTGCATAATACGTTCGTAAGACGGTCCTTTCGACGCAGGTTGCATAGGCGCGTTGCATATCTCGAGGAAGAACGAGAACGAGTATCGAGCGCGCTAAGCGGATAATATGTCGAGCTTCGTTTTCAAATTTCGCGCGGCCGGTTGCACCACAAGTTTCGAACGATTTGGAGAAGTCGCAATTGCAATCTTTAAAACAATTTTTCAATCGTGTTTTACGGAAACTGTACCGAAATAATTGATCGAATTACGGTTTTTTCCGGGTTGCTCGGGCACAGCCGGTTCGTCGGAACGAGGAGAGTGGCGTGTTCGAACGGGAGAGCATAATTTTATCCGTTTCGAATTCGAAGCCGATTAGGCGCAACGACCCAGTAGCAGAAGAAAACTAGACCTCGTGTCTGTCCAAGTTTTCGCTAGACAGTTTCGAAAGGACGTGCTTGACAACGAGTTCTATTCACGCCACTAGGTCACTGAGAAAACTTGCTACGTCGTGTTCAAAATAGACCGCCCCGTACACAATTGCAATACGTTCGAACTATCATGAACGATGCGGCCGACCCTGTATAATAACCTGTCCGATCGTCGCGAAATACCTGCCAGAAAGAAAAAGGAAAGATTCCAGGAAAAAATTTCGTAGTTATGATCGATCGTTGAATCGTCGAGCATTTCGCAACAACAAACGTCGGCTCGTTCGTTCCTTCGTTCGCCATTGAAACGGTTCTTCGGCTTTTTCATCGAGCGTCAACATCGACTTCGAATAATCGAAGGTCTTCTGGCAATTCGAAGCCACGCCGCGAGGTCAAATACAAGCGTACGTAAAATCCTCGGAAAATTTATTTGGCAAATACATTTCACACGCGTTTTCTTAGAAATTGACGTGCGATTTTTCGCAAAGCCAGATATAATTGTCGAAACGGTTGAATATCGATGTAATAATAACCATTGCAGCGATTAACCCTTTGCCAGTACTTTTATTATAACACTTTCATCGCCCAAAATGTTACAACGGGAAAAAATTGCAGATTGAAATAGACTAACATTGCATTTTATCTAAAAAAATAAGGACATCGCATTTGTATTTGTTAGACTTTGTGTAAAATATTCGGCGCGACTTTGATTCGTCGCAATATTGCAAGGGGTGAAGTTGCATTTCCTTCAATGCAGAAATATCCATTGAAGAAGAATAATGTTGCATTTTGTCTACAAAAAAGGACATCTTATTTTGTCATATTGTAACATTATGGCAAGGGGTGAATTTGCATTTCCTTCATTGTAGAAATATCGATTGTAAAAGAAATAACGTTGCATTTTAAGGATCAGGCAATCGCATTGGTATTTGTTAGACTTTACGTAAAGTCTTCGGCACAGGTGGATGCGGGTTGGGAGGGGTTGGGAGGGGTTGTTCCGAAAGGAAAAAGGCAAACGGTGGATTATCTGGTGCAGGTCGGAACAGACTCGGCAATATAATACTAATCGGGGAGGAGGAGGAGGAGGAAGAGGAGGGAGCCGTACACACGGCGCACAATACGACGCAGACCCTTTTTTCCTCCCTCTCGTGTTCATAACTCGGTGTCCCTGCTGTTTTCGTATCGTGTCCTCGAATCGGAGACCTATCAGTCACGGCCGGGCAGAGATCGAGTGCGGATCTGCGCGAAAAGTTCACGGGAATACTATCTGCTCGTTGGAAAAATCGCTCTTCGATGTTTCTTAACGTCTCAACCGGCGGACGGACGCCTTTTCCTCCTCCAACCAAAGAACGTGCAGACGATTCTCAAATACTGGACCATGGAAAATGGATACTCACCCCTTTCGAGTCGACTCAAGGTCTGGGTTAGGTTTATTACATTATCGCAATCTTTATACTTTTCTCTAATCGATGGAAATATTCATTTATTCTCCAGGAGCAACGCGAATTTTTATCTGCGATCTACATTCTCTCCGATGCGGAGGAAACGTTAATTCATCAATCCCCATAAGGTATTCGATATTTTCTTGCATTTTTCTGAAGCCCAAAGTTTAATAAATTATTTATTACTTGTTTGTACTTTTCTCTGAGCAGTGGCAATATTAATTTATTCCCCAGGAGCAACGTCAATTTTTCTGTGTCATCTATATTCTCTCCAATGCGGAGGAAACGTTAATTCATCAACCCCCATTAGCTATTCGATATTTTCTTGCGGTTTTCATAAGCCCGAAGTTTAAGAAATTATAGCAATCGTGTTTATACTTTTCTCTGAGCAC
>CM052096.1:737372-747989 GCA_028453745.1 Agapostemon virescens | reverse complement strand
CATACCACTTTCTTTATCACTGAAATCGTCGGAACGTCTTCGAAAGTGTTGCAGAAGGAAATAGAAAATTTTTCCTTGTTATACAGCACTTGGTCTAAAAAGGAAGGTATCGGATTTATATTTTTTAGTTTGCATCGCGAAATCGCACATTATCGTAGTCTAGCTCTATCGAATTCCATGAACTCTTTGCTATTCTACTTTCTGTATCACTCAAGTCGTTTCAGAAGAAAAAGGAAAATTTATGCTTTTCGTACGAGACTTTTTCTAAGAGGAAAGCTATCAAATTTATATTTTTTAAGCTTCGTTTAAAAATCTTTGACGCGAGTAGATGTAGTGCGCCTCTGACTCTATTGAATTCGATTAACCCTTTGCCATCTCATTTTCTTTATTACTAAAGTCACTAGTCTTTGAATCTTCGGCAATATCTTCAAAATCGTTACAAATATAAAAGGAAAATTTATGCTGTTCGTACGGGACTTTTTCTGAAAAGGAAGGCATCGAATTTATATTTTTCAAGCTTCGTTTAAAAATCTTCGACGAAAGTAGATTCAGCGCATAATTGCTGCACCTCGTCTCCTATCGTTCTAATTTCTAAAAATGTTGTTTGTGCACCAACTTGTCGATCTAAATCCAATCTTTATAAATTGTCAGTTTAACCTGTTAAATTTACAAATAGACCGTGGATTCGTGTTGCGCGGTAAAATAATTTTCAAGGATTTCGACGTTAAATCCGCCGAGTATTGCAGTCTGACTAATTCGCATTGTCTTTAATAAAAATGATTTAATTCTCTAAGATTTTGTGTTGCGATGCTTTGAAACGCGGTATTTTGATGTACGGGTTAATCGAGAATATTCAACGGTCGTGTCGACTCTTTGGTGCAAAGTTCGAACGTTAAATACGAATGTTCTTTTGATTCTTTTAAATTGAAGTCGTTCGGTGCTTGTCGGTTCGTCAATGTTTAAACATTAGGCCGAATAGAAAGTTGTAGGCCAACGAGGGGTTAATTGGAATGGAATGTTCGAAAACGATGATTCGCGGGAATTAAACTGATCGTCGAAAAGAAAACCGTACAAAGTTCGCGTACGCTGGGAAAGTTGAACAATTAAATATGTAAGCGATTGAATAGTTAGTATTCGCTGTAACCGCCCGAGGACACGCTAATTCGTGAAATTATCGCGGCTCATTAGTATCGTTACACACGCAATTTGTAAGTTATTGTTGTCACTAAATATTAATTACCGTGCCAGGATACGTTACATACACTTTGCATACATTAATTCCATCGGAGAGACTCGTGCCACTTCGAGCACATTTTCGAACGTTACTTGTAACGGTGCACGAACCGTGTTGACGAATCCTCGAATCCTGTTGCTGGTAAATCGATTTAACCCGTTCTGGTTTAACAATCTCTTCGTCGACGCCGCGTTCTCGAATTAAACATTCCACTTGCTAATTTTCGCAAACACTTCTAGTCAGCCTTAACACTTTACCGACCGGTAAATAATTATACAATTTTGTATAATGATTCTGTGCAATTTTTATTACAATGTATGTTGGAATAGAAAAATCCATCGAATCGATTTCTGCGAAGACAATTTTATAACATCAGTAAAATAGAAAATCTGGAAAGGGTTATTCGATCCCTTATGGTAGGTTTTAATGTTAACCGATTCGTTTTGGCTTGCAAGAATTTTATTGTTCGATCGTTCGTACTTATTTGCGTAAATGTGTACGGGAACGTCCGTGTGAAACGTTAAAATAGAGTTTCTAATATTTAAGAAATAGAATTTAAAAAAAAGATGATCGCCGTGGCAACCGACGTATCGACAAAGTCAATGCCTCTGGAGTAGTTTCCCGTTGAAAATGGTGGAACGTCGCGTGGAATAGAGTGTCCGATCCTGTCGAATTCTTCTGGAACGTGTTCTCCGCAGTAGTCGGTGCACTAGCAAAGACGTTTCTCTGTTTCTAAATAAGGAAATGCCTTACGCATCCCCACTTTTGCGGTCTCTGTTCGCCATGGTCGACACTGTATGGTTTTCGTCTACGTCGCCACGAAGAGAGCCTCCGTAATGTCCGCTCTCTCACGAACGTGCGTTCGCTCGCACTCAAACAAATACACACACACACACGCAGGCATGCACACACGTGCACGGAAAGACTACCAAAGAGGTATCCTGCGAGGCTGCCATATATAGATTCCTCGACTAACTGTTAATGTTCAACGTTCCTATATGGACATTAGTCATAGTCGTGACCGTTCTAAACGAACGAAGATATCCATACCGGTGGAAGCAGTCGCTAGCTCACCATTGAAAATCGTTTTTCCCATGCCGGGAATTTTCCTGCCGAATTTTCATGCCCAATTTCTCTTCTCGCGAGGAATTTATTCGCTTCGCGACGCTTGGCGCCGGCTTTCGAGATTCGTCGAGGACCTCGATCCTTTGAGGCGCGGGATTTTTCGAAAATAAAATTTGCACGTTGTCATTAACCCCTTGGGTACGGATTTATTTGAGAAAATATTTGCATGTGGAACGGAAATAATTTTTGGTTGCTTGGAGTAGTATGTAAAGGCAGTACATTTTACGTAAGAATGTATTTATTTCTAAAATATTGGTGACATATGTAGTATTAAGATGTCTTCAACTAATTAGAATTGCAAAACAAAAATAAATTAATAACAACAAAATAAAACTAAATGAAATAAATTCAAAGTTTAATTTTTGGTTTGACGTCTTAGACACGTCATCCGCTCTTAGGGGAAAAAAGTGAATGACGTGTCTCAGACGTCAAATGTACCCAAGGGGTTAAGAAATTTCGAGATGGCTCAGAAAATATCTCATTCGCATATTCGTGCATTAACGCTAGTAGAACTATGAAACTTTTTCTTTCACAATTATTTAAGCTGTAGAAATGTTTTCATAGATGCAGTTCTCATTATTATTACAAGGCAATGTGTATCGTTGGATATTTAAATTGTAGTTGTGTAGTTAATTGAAGGTTGGATTGTTAAACAGGTGGGGCACTTTTAACCCTTTGCTCTCGAGTGGCGACTCTGAGGCGCTACGAAAAAATTACACTGTTGTTTAAAATAATTTAAACATCGTTATCTTTATATTTGAGAAATTGATTAAAATTTAAGTGTTGTAAGGACGAATAACTGCAAGAAACTCTATATACATAAGATGAAATAATTCATGTGGAATGTCCCAAAGTCAGAAGAGATGCTCTGGTTTTCTAATTAAAACAGCTTCGAGTGCAAAGGGTTAATACCGCCGTGCCTCCAAGAATTAATTAAGTCCGGTGTTCGCACAGCTATTCTTTGGGAAAGCTCCAGTTGCCTCTATCTTTCCTACTTTTTATCCAGAATTTCTAAATCGGCATATCAGATTGTTAGAATGTGAAAAAGATAACGTTGAATCAACGATCTTGAACGATCTCTCGCATAATCGCGTAACGTCGACTTTTAGGATGAAAAATCCATTTTAATTAGTGGCATGGCAATTTTTATCGTTGATATTAGGGCGTTGAAGGCTGACCCGTGGATATAAAAATTTGTAGGAAGGAAATCTCGAACGATCTCTCTTAAATTCGCGTAACGTCGATGTTTAGGATGAAAAATCCATTTCGAATATTTTCGATTGGCAATTTTTAGCCATTCGAGCGCTAAAGGTTGACCGCTATGCATAGAAATTTGTGGAAAGCAAACTCTACTCTGGTTTCCCTTTAGAGCACGCATAAATCTTTCGCCTTTTACTAAAGATTCCCATGGAGGGGGACAATTGATGACTCTAATATGAAGCAAACTCTGCGGTTCTCAAATTCCAAGCGGGTTCACCTCGAACCACTCGGAAATGCTTTCAAAACGATGTCGACGGTCCTTCAACAATTTTTCCAAAGCTCAAAAACCTCTCTAACCTGCTCTCACGAACGAACAATGTATCCACGATATTCACCGTGAGAATCATCTCATAGAAAATCGGTCCAGCAGCGTTTTCCAGAAGATTCTTCGGTCGGCTTCGCTGCTGAAAAGAATATTTTCGAGGGTGGGACGAGAATGGCCGTAGAATATTTTGAAAGGTGGCATGGGAAAACGGGCCGAAGGATATTTTCGAGGGTGGAACCGAGAACGGTCGAAGAGGATGACTCGGATTTTTCTCGAAGGATTTCGGGCCCGTAAAAAAGCTGGCGGATGAAACGTGGCTACGAATCGGAGATTTCGAATCAAGGGAAAAGTGTTACGGAACTTCTTGCGGTGGCCCTTGGGAGCTTATAGGGGCCGATGACCGGATTGACCTGCAGTTCGCTCCATGCCGTACGGCATCCACCAACGGGCGGACTCGTGCCACTTCAGCTTCGTTCCATTCTCGTCATTCTCTCTTTCTCTCTCTATCTTTCTCTCTTTCTCTCTCTCTCTGCCTCTCTCTCTCACTTTCTTTCCCGCGTCCTCTCTTTCTCCGGTGTTTTGCACGGTTGTATCTTCGCTTGTTCGCTCTTGCGCCTCGAACCGCGTCGCACGGCGTGCCTCCGGATTTTTCAGCGCCGAGGAAAACGGATTTTCCTCGGGCAGAATGTATTTTTGATTTTTCCCGCAGCCGGGATTAAGATTCCGCTCGCGTTGGCCCTTGTGCTTCTTACCTCCTCGGCCACGCCGACACACGTGCGCTCACAATTTCTCTTCTGGAAGAGTGTTGGCGTCGTCGTTGCTCGAACAACTTCTTCAGAGTGTATTTCGTCCTCCGACGTCGTTCTTGCAACAATTTTTGGGGGACTTTTTGGGATTCTTCGAGACCTTTTTCCGGAGGAAGTACGAGAGATTATGGGAGTTGCGCGTTTCGAAAAACACGACAGACACTGGAGAGAAAGACGCTAAGCTGTAGCAGAATACCCCCTGCAACGTTCTCCGCTTGATATTTATCGTTTTCTTTCTCCCGAGAAGTTGCAGTTGGGAAATTGAAAATGCCGGTTCGGAAGACTGTAGAGGAACCTTTTCGAGCCCTCCCCCAGCGCCGGGTCGAAAAACTATGGGCTTTCTCCTGCGTGGATATTTTAAAAGAAATGATGTACAGCCTCTGTTAGGTGTCCCCGGATTGCCGTAGAAACCGGCCGAGAAGAAGCCTAATCATAGAAAGACGAGGGGAGGTCTCGCAGCTCGCATGTTTCGAAACTCACGGCGAACCCCTGAGCTGCGACAGAAAAATTGTTAGACTTTCGTAGCCACGTAAAACACACGCGTGTGCAGTCTTATAAACAATTTCTTTTCAACTCGTTACACAATTTTATAGAAAATATTTTCCTGTAAAATGTATTCCGAATTTTCTGAAGGAAATTCACGAAGGGAACGCAAAGGGTTAATGGTTGATCGCCTCGGCTACGGATTCTCGTATCCGCTACGGATCCTTCGATCGCCTAACCGTTTTCATTCTCTTTTGTTCTTGAGCATTTTTTACCCCCTTTCCTTTTACCTCGAGCTTTCCATCCTTCATCCTCTTTCTCTCTCCCTCCCTGCCCTCTGCCTCTCTCTTTTCTCTCTCTTTCCCTCTGTCGTTCTCTCTCTGCCTTTCTCCCTCTCTCTCTCTTTCTCTCTCTTTCTCTCTCTATCTCTCTACGTAGTTCTCTCTGTCTCTCAGTCTTTCTCTCTCACTGTCTCTCAGTCTTTCTCTCTCATTGTTTGTCTCTCTGTCTCTCAGTCTTTCTCTCTCAGTCTCTCTGTCTTTCTCTGTTGGCTCGGCTCTCCCGGTCGGTTTTGAGGCTCACGCTTCAGGCTTCGAAAAGTAAGTAGGGTGAAAGGAATTCTCTCCACCATCTCCGTTTCCAAGCAGCACTCTTCTTCTCTTTATCATTCTTTCTGTTTGCCTCGAGTCGCCTCGTGCACTCACATATATATACACACACACACACACACACACACTCCTGGCAAAACCTCTCCGCTCATTATACCGAGAGCGTAGCGTGTACCCTCGTGCTCTCCGACTCGGCTTTACTTGATCGAATTTACTTCAACTTTTGCAGACCAAGAGAAACAGAGAGCGAGAGAGAGAGAGAGAGAAAGAGAGAGTACAGAGGCATTCTCGACTTTCACGATTGCAACTTCAAACGCTTCACCCACTGACCGTCATTTATTCCAGAAAAATTCCAACGATTCCAATCGTATGTTGTTTCTTTACCGAGCTAGTATCCTCAAATTAATTTTTGAACAGCTGTGCAAATTTTTGGGCACCATTTGGAACAGTGTTTGATGTTTAGGATTGTATTCGCTGTTTGTTGTAGGATTTAGAAAATTCGCTGTTTGTAATTGCCTTTATTATTTGCTATTTGAAATTGTATTTAATATCTGCTATTTGAAATTGTATTTAATATCTGCTATTTAAAATGGTATTTATTATTTGCTATTTGCAATTGCATTTATTATATGCTATTTGAAATTGTATTTATTATTTACCATTTGAAATTGCATTTAGTATGTGCTATTTGAAATTGCATTTAGTATGTGCTATTTGAAATAGTCTTTACTGTATGCTGTTTGAAATTGCATTCACTATATGCTGTTTGAAGTTGCATTTACTAAATGCTGTTTGATATTGCATTTACTGTATGCTGTTTGAAAATGGTTTATACTATTTTCAATTTGAAATGGTATTTACTGTTTGCACTTCGAAATGGTCCACAAGTTAATCTATGGAGGATCCTCCACGATTATATTCGACCGATTATAGTTCGATACGGTGTCAAGTACAGCACCAAGTAGGCACTTAACGTAATCCGTCGATTTTTCTGATTGTTGGGCTCTCGAAGAAGATTGTTGACACGCGATCACAGGTAGGAGATAAAATCATTTTTCCACGAGTGCCAGATAAAACGAAGAAGATCCACTCGTTTTGTTCCTGACCCTCGTGATAACGATGCGAACCACTTGTAGGCTAGTAGAATCGAACAATCGTCGTCCACGCGCGCGCCTACGTTTTTCCTTAATTTTAATAATTACTTAATAATTATTTATCTACCCTCCCGTTACCCCTTACTGTTTCCCGTCGTGTGCAGCTAACAGGTTCGTACTAAATTATTAATAACGTTCTGACTTTGTCTTGTAACCAGTGGGTGAGAATTACGAGAAAGTAATCGTTATTAACAATCGGTTTGGTCACCCAATTTGGATTTGCTTTGGCTGTCCAGGAAGAAAGACGAAACAAAATGATGAGAATAAAATTTATATTTTTACATTCGGAACAAAAAGAGCGGGAGAGAGAGAAGCAATTTTTTAAATGAACGATGATACGAAAGATGATGGAAAAACGAATTAAAATTGAAAGAACCGTGTTTTTGAATTTAGAATCTTTAAGAGATCGATAGACAAATTAAATGGAAATATTCGGCTTCGGGTATCGCAATTTAATTGGAAAATGGTTCGGCCTTCTATTTCCGTCTCAGATAACGTATCAAGAGATTTTCCCAGCAAACGAAGCACACTTCAAAGTACACTTCAACACTTCAAAGTACGCCCACGTTTTCGCTACTTTTCGCACGATTATTTCATATTCGCTGGCTCACATTTTCCGCTTAATTTACTTTTCACTTTTCCATATTTCTTATTTACTTATTTTCCTATTTTATATTTACTATACACTATTTTATGTTTACTATTTGATACCTCCCAACGACGATTCTATGTTTACTATTTGATTACTATCTTATATCTACTATATTATGTTTACCATTTTATATTTATTATTTATTATTTGCTATTTGCTTTTTGAACTTGTATTTAATATTTACAATTTGCTGTTTGAAATGATATTTAATATCTAAAATTGTATTTACTATTTGAAATTGTAATTACTATTTGAAAGGGCATTTACTATTTCAAATGGCATTTACTATTTCAAATGGCAGTTACTATTTGAAATAATATTTACTATTCGCTATATAAAATGGTATCTGCTATTTCAAATGATATTTACCATTTAGCTATTTCAAATGGAGTTTGCTATTAGCAATTTGAAATGGCATTAACTGTTAGTAATTTGATATGATATTAACTGTTAGCAATTTAAAGTGATGTTAAGTAATAGCAATTTAAACTGGTACTGACTATTAGCAATTTGAAATAATGTTAACTGTTAGCAATTTGAAAGGATGTTAAGTATTAGCAATTTAAAGTAGTGTTAAGTATTAGCAATTTGAATGGTTGTTAACTATTAGCAATTTGAATGGCTGTTAACTATTAGCAATTTGAAATGATATTAACTATTAGAAATTTGAAGTGATGTTAACTATTAGCAATTTGAAGTGATGTTAACTATCAGCAATTTGCAATGATGTTAACTATCAGCAATTTAAAGCGATGCTAAGTATTAGCAATTTGAAATGGCATTAACAATTTAGTAATCGAAGAGGCACCATCGTAGTCAGCTGCGGTACCGATTGGAAAGTGGCATAATCGCGGTACGCGGCCCGGTTAGCCAAATTCCGAGTAGCCTAAGCGATCTCTCTCTCTCTCTCTCTCTCTCTCTCTCTCTCTCGATACAGGAGGTTACCTGTATATCTAGATTTCCGGCGGATCGAGGAGGCACACGGCTCCTATATCGACGACCGGTGCCAAAAGTGTCGGCTGGTCAGGGTCACTTTCCGGCTTTGAATGACGTCAAAACCTCCTCTGGTTTCGTTCGGTTGCCTCTCTGGCCCAGTGGGTGTCGTCTTCGGACGATGTTAGGAACGATGGTTTACAACCATCAATCCGTTCCGGACGCTCTCCCCGTGATATCGCATTTCCAATTTTAGCTGGACGTGTACCCCTCGACGAGAGCAGAGCCGAGAATCCGAGTGACTCGCCAGACGAGAAATAGACGACGACATTTCTTTCGGTTAGTCTCCCCCATGGTTCCCTTTTTCGACTTACCAACATTAGGGGGCTGATCCTCGCTCGAAAAGACCCTAAACCAGCCTAAATCCTCGTCGCTTTCCCCTCGGTGCATCCATCTTCTTCGAATGATCCGAGTTTCTTATCTCGGAGGGGGTTATTTAGGGGGTTACTTATATCTTCTATGAATTTTCCGGATAATGGCGACAAAATGGAGAGTTGCTTTAATTCCCTCGGGCTGTGATTCGTCGTTTCAGTTGTTCGATAATTAGTGGACCGAGGATCTTGGTGGAAATTAAAATCGTCCGAGTCGATAGCGAATCGAATAATAAACGCGTCTGACCCAAATTGGCTGTGCAACAACGATAAAACTTCGTCTATCGAAGCTTCGTACAATTGTTATCGTAAAATGTGCTTCGACAAAGAGACGCGCATTCGGAAATTTCCGATGGAAACGTTTTCGAAATAGATGCATCGGAGTTGGGTGACCCTGTCGACTCCGAGGTACAAGTACATTGGTTATGGCATTTTCTCGCGAGTATAGAGAACGGTGTGCTCGTCGGTCGAGTTATTTGCCATTTAATCTCGGGGAAATGTGTTCTAAAAATTGAGCATTGCACAAAGCACGCACGGTTTAATTATAAACGTGTACTCCATTGTGCAAGAGACCTCTGGACGCGTACAAATGATTATGTCACTGGCAAACCCACGAAAAATAGTGACAATCAACTTTTCTCAATGTCGAGGGCTAGAAACTTGCTGCCAAACTTCTCGGAGGCTTCTCCTTCGCGGTCGCCTCTACAAACTCCAAAATTTAAACAACAATCAGTCGCTCGAGGCTCCCTAAAAATTCGCAGCAATAATTAGAAGGTTCATGCGTTCAAGAATGCAAGGTAAAATAATTTGTGCTTTGAGGAAATTGTTAAAAGTACAACCACCTCAATAAACTCCAAAATTTAGATCCTAAAAATTCGCAGTAATAATTAGAAGTTTCGCTTGGGAAACAAAGTAGGACAAATCGAGGATTTATCGAGCTTCGAGGAAATTGTTAAAGAGTTCGTTGGACGGATAAAAAATTGGGAAAGCAGAGTCGCATGGTGCAAGGTACAACGATCGCTCGCGTACCTGTTGATTCGCGGTTGGATCGAGTTGGAGAGGTGCGAGATTGACGCGAAACGGTTCGTTCCTTGGGCAATGTGTAACTGCATTTCGAGTCTCGCTGCGTGCCACGTAACATAAGATGCATAAGATGTCTCCGCAAGGCCGATCGTTTGTGTTAAATAGATTTGAGTCGTGCACTTCGCTTTGCGACGATCCTATTGCCGTGCCGCGATAAACATGCCGAACGAATACAAAATATAACACGCTCTGTATATGTCGAATCGAAAGGCGAGCATAGAAACGATATCGCTCTTCCATCGGAAGCTGCATCGTGGAAAACCAGCTGAAATTTCCAAATGTTCGCGCCACGCGCCGACAAAATGTTTCGAACTCGATGCAACATCTATTTCTCGTTATTCAAAGCTGTCTAATTTCTTCTGGTCCGTCGACGACGCAATCGCTGAATCACACGGATGCGTTGTCTTCGGTCGCACCTCGTTGACAATCGCGTTTCTTACCTTGGCGGCCTTCCTTCGCTTAATAGAAAATGGAAACTTCTTCTTCTCGATTTTGGGCGAACCAAAAACTTCTTCTTCTCGATTTTGGGCGAACCAAAAACGATGCAGCAGCGTTTCGAAATTGCTCAATCGCTTCCACCCTT
>CM052096.1:660795-730163 GCA_028453745.1 Agapostemon virescens | reverse complement strand
TAACGAGGCAAATGCTCGATGAAACATTCGCATTTGCAGAAAATCTGCGATCTAGTCGCTCCCATTAATATTCAAATGGGGTTTTCAAAATGGATAACAGCTTCTGCACCGAAAATATTTCGAGTTCTTGCACGAGGAAAAGTTTACTTTCGCACAAAACATTTTTAAAAAATTGCTAACGAGGCAAATGCTCGATGAAACATTCGCATTTGCAGAAAATCTGTGATCTAGTCGCTCCCATTAATATTCAAATGGGTTTTTCAAAATGGATAACAGCTTCAAAATGGATAAAAGATTACTTTCGCACAAGATTAGTTTCGCACTCGACACTCTGAAAAAATTGCCAACGAGGCAAACGCTCAGGGAAAAATTCGCTTTTCCAGCAAATCTGCGATCTAATAATACTGTTGATCGAGCACAGGGTGTTCTTGCATAGTTGTAGCGGTGAACGAGATTTCTAGACCAGTTTAGCTTGTTTGAATCGAACGCGCGCCGTGTTTCTTTATTCATGATTCGACTGCGGCGCTTAGGCTCGCGTAAGTTGTTCGCGATTATCTAGAACTCTGCTGTCTAAAAACATAATCTAGCCGTTCGATCCCTGCTTTTCAATCCTTTGATAACCATATGAATTCCGAAGTTCTACTTCACGACTTCGAGACGCGTTCTTTCGTCTTGTTGTCCGAAAACGATCGTCTGGTTACGGACGAATTATGCTGAAAAATCTATTGTTTCGTAGACTTTTTCTCGAGAGAATCCCACCGTTCCCATCTTCACAGCATAACACTACGATTAGGGTCTCTTATAAAACCCTTAGCGTTCCAATGGCTCCTTTGAAGCGATACTAAAATTCGCCAAACCTATTCGAAATAATTTTTACATCGCTATGTTTGCATTTAATAGATCGGTGAATACTGAAGCGTCGCAACTACAAATAATAGTAATAAACTTTATACGCGTGAACCGAAATGAAATGTGTATTGTATAGAACTATTCTAGATCAAAAAGTGTCTCGATTTTGGGACTAAAATTGTTTGGAGTGCAAAGGGTTAAGGCGATATTCACGTCTGAACAAGTATGAACGACAAGTTCGTCGTGTTTGGAGTTGGTAAAAATGTGAATGGGTTCTCGTTGGTCCACGGCAACGACAGGATAGTTAACGGGGACCGTTAATCGTCGAAGGAGTTCCATAAAAACGAAGGTTTGCGCAAACGTTCGCAATCTCTCGATTTGGGAATTCAAATTGCTTGAAGTGCGAAGGGTTAAGGCGCTACTGGCGTCTTCAGACGTACGAACAAGTTTGTCGTGTTCGAGGTTTGGTAAAAATACGAGCGAGTTCTCGTTGGTCCACATGATCGACAGGCTCGTTAACGGAGACCGTTATCCGTCGAAACGGTTCCGTAAAAACGAAGGTTTGCGCAAACATTAGCAGTGTCTCCAGGCGAATAATGTCGTCGTCGCTCGGAGTGGCGGAAGGTCGTAAAATCGCGAGGGTTTAGAAAGTTAGAAGAATCCGGCGTCTTGGACTGGCGGAAGTCTGCTCTCGACTATGGCGAGCATGTTCGAACCGTAGCTCGGTTCCCACATTGTTGGCATTTTCTGTGAAACAGAAAGGTTCGACGAGAAACCGAGCGTTCGTTGTTTCCGTTTCTGTGCTCGCCTTCTTGCGATACGCGACTATGATCGCTAATGGATCTTTTCATAATGTTTCTCGTTGAAACTATTCGTTGAACCATGTTTCCCTCTCTCTTTTTCTCTCTCTCTCTCTCTCGAACAGTTTCTACAGGATTCCGTGTGTCTTTTTGTTGCAGAAATCGCGAAGGTGCGGGCGAGTCTATTTCAAATCAGTGGCGTCAAGAAGGAGCCACTGGTTTTGCCAGAGCCAGAGGGCGAGATCACAACGTTGACAGAGAAAGTTTATGTACCTGTTAAGGAACACCCAGACGTAAGTATTCGCAAACGTTTTCGCCAACGACGAAAACAAGAACGGACATATTTCGATTTAAATAATTTCACGATGGCGTAAAACGCGCATTGCACGCGGATTCGTTGGCGAGTCGAAAAACTTGCTCTGACCGATCTTCTTCCATTTTGTTTGCAGTTTAACTTTGTCGGGAGAATCCTTGGACCACGCGGGATGACGGCTAAGCAATTGGAGCAAGAAACAGGATGCAAAATTATGGTGCGGGGTAAAGGATCGATGAGGGACAAAAAGAAGGTACGGCGCGAACGCGGGCTGCGTTAAACTTCTCTCGAATAAAATCCTCTTTCCATCACCGACTAAATAAATCGCGCATTCGCAATCATCGAACTCACTGCCAATTATTTGCCACGAATCCTGTTTGTTACAATCGGTTGCAATTAACGATAACAATTTAAATCGTTGGAGGGAGCAGCGGTGTTTCAGGGATCGAGTTTAAAAAGGTTGAAAAATTCCGCGGACGTCCTTGCTAAAATTTTGCAAACATCCTCCGTCCGATTCTCTCTGATTTCCACTGTTTTTCCTGGGAATGGATGCACGGGCTACCCGGAGATTCGTAGCGATTACAATCCATCTGGAATTGATGGCGTTGGGGTATTTTTAGAGGAGCTGCGAGTGCAGACTGTCGGTTTTTTGTTTGAACGAGTCTGCCGCTCGAAAAATATAAAGTTACACGATTCGAGAAATCGAAGGCGAGAAATCTCGGTAAATAGACGATCGAGAATAATTTTCGGCAAGCTTTTTGTATTTTCTTCGGGGAAAGAGAAGAAGCGGTAGTTAGTTTTCCGTTCGGGAAAACTGGAGTCCGATGATTTTCATAAATTCCTCCGTGTTCTCATCTGTTTCATCCTTCCTTCCTGTTCTGTTTTTCAAGCTGCGTACGACGAAAGAAAGACGATTCCGATCGTAAGTACATGCGAGAGAGAGACTTCACCGTATCTATTTCTGTGGACCTATAGAACGAGCACTCGCTGTTTGCGTAGAACAATCGAACTTAGCCTACGGAATATCTTACACTTGTATTTTCCGTTTGTTTTTTAAATGTTGCTACGAGAGAATAGTATGTGTGTAGCTGTGAAACTAGTAGAACACTTTACGAATTTCATTTTTGTATGGGATCCAGTTTGGTCCACGGAGTTATTTTATTTGTTTCCTGTTTTTTGGTTTTTTAAGTATCGTAGGAAATAATGTTGGTTAAAATGACGCGGTTAAAAACTGTAGAACCGTTGCATTATTTATTAACACTTTACCGACCGGAAGTCTTTCATTGGCACTAGAACTATCTAGTTACAAAAATTCTATTTAAAATTAACAAAATCAATTTAAAAAATTCTTGTCAAAGTTGAGAGATCCATTGAAAAGTTTCTTGAAAATTCGGTAAAGTCGGTAAAGCGTTAAGATTGTACAGATATGACGTATTTTGTAAGCTATCCGGTGCCTAATCGTTTTGAATTGGTCCATTAGGAGGAGTTGAACCGAGGTAAACCAAACTGGGAGCACCTAACGGATGAACTGCATGTTTTATTAACAGTCGATGATACTGAAAATCGTGCCACATTAAAACTTGCCAGAGCTGTGGAGGAAGTCAAGAAACTCCTTGTTCCCGTGGTGAGAAAGTTCCTATTATTAAATACTATAACCAATTTGCAATGTCGTCGTTCGATTCTCCTATAATTCTATAATATCCGATGCAAATTGTGTTCTCCGTTCGCCTCTCTTCTTGTCACTAATCTTGATTGCTATGAAAATTTACATTCTCTGGAACGACACCTCGAACGTTCGATTATCCTTAGAAGTTTATTAATTTATCGATACAAAAGAAAGTAATAATGATCGAAATGATTGAAAATAGTTTACGGTTTCGAGTAAAGTGTAGCTTTAAGCGAGTTTTCAACTAGATTGCGAATTTGTTAGAATTTTTACAATTTCTATATCGATCGAGGACAATAGCTTTCTCAAGTTTTTCACCATTAGAAATTTCATAGACTTCATACATACAGTTACATACAGTTACATACAGTAGATTCGCAGTCTAGTTAAAATCGTGGAATTAAAATCGTCGAGTTTGAATTGCGTAGAATGCATGCTATTCAAACTATCGGCAGTATCTCGTTCGATGTTATAATGCGTTTCTTACCAATCTTATTGATTGTTAGCAGGCTGACGGGGAGGATGAGCTGAAGAAGCGACAGCTGATGGAGCTGGCTATAATAAACGGTACCTACCGGGATTCCAACACGAAAGTAGCTGCCGTTACAGGTACATATCAAAACCCCTCACTTTGAATTATTACTGCAGAAATTAGTAACTAAAACATTTAAAGAAATTGAATGCATACGATTTTGAAAAGACTCCGACAAGGGTCCGCTGTACTTTACCACTTAACTTGCTAGTTTCCATCATGAAAGCTTACAATTCGCGATTTGATAAGAATGTAGCAGCAAAAGCAGTAGCAAAAGCGTAGCGGTTAGGACAGCGAGTGTGGACCATAGTATAATTTAGGGATAGATCTATTGAACGTTTCAGCCTGCGACGAGGAGTGGAGACGCGTCGCAGCGGCTGCGGCCGAAACGCAGCGACTTCTTCCCGGTTTGGCCACGCCGATGAGGACACCCAGTGCTCCGCTGGGTGCTCCTTTGATCCTCTCGCCACGGATATCTGTGCCAACGACTGCCGCCTCTCTTCTGAACGGCTCCGGTCCACCAGGTTCCCTTTTATCAGCCGGGGATCCTCATGGATTGATCTACACACCGTATGCCGATTACGCGAACTACGCAGCTCTGGCAGGATCACCTCTGCTCACGGAGTACACGACTGCTGATCATTCTGGTGGGTTGTTTGCTCGCTGATCTTTGTTGCAAGATCGTTCTCCATGAGTATTCTTTCTCTCTCTATCTCTCTATCTTTCTATCTATCTATCTATCTATCTCTCTCTCTCTCTCTCTCTCACTCTCTCCCCCGTTTGTCCTTTGACCTACGATATATACAGAAACACACCCTCGAAACAACGAGAACAACGACAACGGCTCTTCTGCTTTTTGATCTCCCCTAGTTCTTTCAGCATTAGAGATAAAATAGAGTATGCGTGTGCGAGAGAGACGAAAAAGCTCTTCTGCTGTTCGAGATCACGCTTCGCTGTGTTCATTCAGCACCGGATCCAGCGGAAACTTGGAATATGTGTGTATGTCTATGTGTGTGTGTATGTGCGAGACAGAGAGACAAATTGAGCAAACACTCTTTATCTTTTTTCTATTGAATATTTTCTTGTGGAGAATCTTTCTCTCCCTATATATTTTATATTTGATTCGATTTGAATCTGTTCTCTCTCTCTCTCTCTCTCTCTCTCTCTTTTTCTTTTTTTATACGTTTGGTATACGGTTAATCGTTACGATTCTATATATATATATTTATATATTTATATACATATATATATAGGATCAGGGAAAGAAGAAATTGTGCAATTCTGAGCGCAGGATAAAAGCTGGCGAATTCTTTTTTTGTAAGAAAGATTTTGTGTGCGTGTCTCTTTTATTTTTTATCTTTTCCAAGGAAGTATTTCTTTTCTTTATTATTATTTTTGTTTTTTCTACAGAGAGAAGAAATTTATTTATTCACGGATTGTTGATAAGCAGAAATTCATTTATCGGTGTGCGATAAGAAAGAGAAAGAACGCGCGCGCGTCCGTAGAGATTAAAATACGATCCAGAAGTATGTCGAATGCTCTGTTCTCTTTTTTTTTATTTTTATTTTTATTTCTTTTTATTCACGTAGGAGTTCTGACGTTGGCAGCAGGCATGGTCATCGTTTGAAAAGCAACCGGCCAATGATTGTCGAAGAGAATCATCGGTTTCTTTTTAATTATTTTATTCCGTGCAAATGTCGTTCGAAGACGAAGCGTCGTTGTTTCTAACAAGTAAAAAGATGATGATGATGATCGATCATTTGGAATGAAACGTGGCCAAGCCTGAATCAACGTTAACGTGAAACGAATGTTCTCCACAGTCAAACAGTATCGATTTTAAACGATAGTCCCGGTGGTCTGGTCGCACGCGTGACTGGTTGTTGTTACTGTTATTATTAATATGATTATCATTATTTTTATTATAAATAAGCCTATCGATTATACTATACCGTTATTATCTACTGTTTTCGTTATCGTCTATCAAGATTATTCGAATCGTTACACTTCTTTTCGCTATTGTTTTCTATCGAGAGAGTAGTAGTAGTAGTAGAAGTAGAAGTAGAAGTAGTAGTAGTAGTTGTAGTAGTAGTAGCAGTAGTAGTATCGTCGAGTATCGTCATCGTCGTCATTCGTAATCGTTATCGTCGTAGTCGTGTCGTTCATCGTCCATGATCGTTATCGTAGGTCACCATCGTGTGTCGTTACTCGAAATTCTTGTTGGAGAGTGTAAAAAAGCCACAGAATACCACTTAACGCAAAGAACTTAATGATAATTCTTGACATTCGATGATTACGAACAAATTCAAGTGACTCGTTAAATTCTTGAAGCAACCCAGCAATATTAGTATCACTGTTAGTACCAATGTCTAGTGTCCATATTAAGAACTCTGGTATATTCTGGGATATTCTAGGATATTCTAGTATATTGTAGGATATTCTGATACATTCTAGTATATTCTAGTATGTTATGGCATATTCTGATACATTCTAGCATACTCTAGTATATTAGGATGTATTCTAGTATATTCTAGGATATTTCTAGTATACTCTAGAATATTCTGATACATTCTAGCCTATTCTGGTATATTCCGAGAGTCAGATCAGTCATTTACTAGTCGTGTCAGTGCTGATAATTATTTAATGGTTATTGTAATCGATATTAATATAAATACGTATTTATGAAGGAACAGGTTCACATTAAGAAATAGAAGTTGTATAATAGAAAAGTGAAAGAGAAAATAACGAAAGAAAGGAAACGGATATATAACAAGTAAAATGGGGGAAAATTATATAATTTAAAAGGAATAGTTTCTTGTTGGATGACAAAAAGAGAAGAATGAAAAACTGTTATATACCGTAACGCTATCGAATCAGACGTCTCGATTGTATTTTTATAGTAGTTCGAAATGGTATTCGCAACAGAAAAGTATTAGATTATATTTTTCACCGGTTGCACTGGTGCAACTAATTCTGCTAATTAGAAATTATCTGCCCGTTAGAGCACATACGAAAAATTGTACATACATACGAGGAAAATAGTATGATGGTATACACATATATATATATATATATATTCTCTAGGAAGATGTACAAGATGAATTTTCTTTGTCTCTTGCAAAGCATAGTCTTTTTTTGATCATGGTTGATCTTCTCTCCATTTGTTACCATTTACTCAGAAACTAGACATTTTTCTGTGTCGACTAAATAAGCATGCTAGGTTTCAGAAAGAAAAACGGAGACACGCTCGAGCGCGTCTCTTTAAATAAACATATAAATATGCAACGTTTTTATCGGATGCACGCGCCTGTGTATGTGTGTGCGTGTATATATATTATATTATACACAAAAGAAACGTGATGGATTATTTTTAATCGACGACAATTATCTTTTTTCGAACGTATCATCACTTATTGCATTTTCTTTGGTGCATTCGCATGTTAGTACATTTAGCGGCATAATCACATTACACGTACTCGTTAGTTTTAGCGATTATATCTGCAGGGTAAGAGATAAGGGACACGAAGTAAGCCGATTTCTCATGAAAACGCTTCTCCAAGCTGATCGATTAACATTTCCTGAAAATTTAATCCGCCACACTCGGTAATTTCTACGTACTATTAGAATTTAGAATTTTATGCAGAACCGGAACCATCGATCGTGGTCAGAGGAGTGTCGACTAACGTGTTTGCAATAATTATTATCTAAGAAACCGAGATTATTACAGAGCAGAGTTTTCGCACGATACATTGCAGTATTCTAACGAGTATTTTATTCTCATTTTCGTTTTTCTTTATCGTTGATTCTTTTCCGAGTATACATATAGCACGGATGCAAATCATGGCGTGTGCGCGCCATGAATGAGAATTATGAGAAATTCGCTTATTTCGAATCGCGGAAAAGGTAGCAAATCTCGTAGCAGAATGTAGAAATTAGTCGAGACGACGTTCGCGTTTTGAGAAACGAACGATCTTTCTGCCATAAGTAAACTCACGCGTCGCGGTTTGCAGTTGGTGTCATATTTATTTATTAAATTTTTATATTATCGATAGGAAATTAAGTAACGTGCTCGGCGAACGCGTAATAAATTTATGCAAAGACTTACTGTCGCACGGAAATTTAGTATCATTTATATTATAATTGCACATCGATATATATATATATATTATTTGGTGTGTGTGTGTGCGCGCGCGCGCGCGCCATCAGATTTTCAAGGGGAAAAACCGTGTTGGAAAAGCATCGTTGCGCGATCATCTTAAAAATTATTTTAAAAATTTCCAATTTTCTTTAAAGAATTTTCTTCGCAACGTTTCGCGACGGAAAATACTTCTCGGGCAATTTTCCTATTAGAATTCGATTCATTTTCCGAAGAATTTTTACTGCAAGTTTAAACTTTCGATCATTCGAGGTTTAACTCTTTGAAACACGGCGGTATTAAAAGCGTAAAATCTTTTTAACTCGCAAATAAGCACGCTGGGATATTTTTTGAGCCACCTTGAAATTTTGCAATTGCTACGAGCAATTATATTTATAAAATTCCGTGTTTCAAAGGGTTGAACCCATGAAATTTCCCAAGATCATTCTAAAGAATACTTGTTCGTTCATCGAAGCTCTCCCAACGGTCTACGCACGCGTATTGTAAAGTTTTAATGTAAAGTGTAATTTCCTGTTATAAGAAAGGGAATCGTTTAAGTGTTTCTGCTATTTTTATATATATATATTTTACGATAATTTTAAAATTACATAAAATACTCATATTTATAGCAATAGACTTTTTCTTTCTTTTTTTAAATACACAGATTCTCGAGTGTATACTGTGAGATCAGGACCCCCCAGACAAAATAGACGTTAGGAAATTAGGAGAAGAACGGGGGACTCCGTGGATCAGTGCGGTAGTCGATCGGCTACCACCAGAAAGTCCCGGGTTCGATTTCCGCATGATGCCGCTGAAGACGAAGTTAAAGTTTGACGAACTTTGAAAGCAAAGCTCGAATTAAGTTGATGAAGTTTTAAAGACAACGGTGGAATTAAGTTAATGAAGTTTTAAGATAAAGATGAAATTATGTGTTGATGAGGTTCAACGATTGAGACGAAACTAACTTGATAAAATTGAAGGCAGAGAAGAAATTAAGTTGATGAAATTTGGAGAGAAAGGTGAATTAAGTTAACGAAGTTTTGAAGACAATGCTAACGAACATTCGAGGATGATTGTCGTTAGACGTTAAAATAGACGTTAGGAAATTAGGACAAAAGCACAGGAATTAGGACAAGGTAGTCGATCGGCTACCACCGGAAAGGTTTCCCTTTTTTCCTGAGATCCTACAATGGAAATGAATTTTTGCAACGGAATATTTATCAGGGAATACGAGAAAGCGATGAGATAACGAATTCGGGGAAGAATATATATCTCGCATCGACGAGGAATGAAACATTCAAATATTTCTACGTAGGAATTTTCTTTTTCGTTATTTTTTACATTACACGGATGATTTTGTAAGTTGAATATACGTATTTTTCTATGCTTTTATCTTCTCTTAGTTCAGCGAGAGTAGTAGGAATCTAGATCAGATAAACGATCGGTTGAGACAGTCTATTTCTCTCTTTCTCTCTCTCTCTCTCTTTTTCTCTCTCTCTCTCTCTCTCCCTCTCTCTCTCTCTCTCTCTCTCTAGAAAGCGTGGAAAAAGGAGTCGCTGTACCTGGCAAAAAGATTCCCTTCATTATTGTGTAACGATTAGTCGAGCTGATCGCGTGTGCTACACCGCGTATGAAAAGAGATTTTCATTTTTCACAGGAAACTCGACGAACGTGCCGCGCGCGCAGTGCCATTATTTCAGAGTTCGATGGGAATAGAACACGTTGTACGAATCGAATAGAAAAATAGTGTGGGAGCAGGACGTTGCAGACCACATGTACGTTAGGAGACATTAAGATAAGAGGGGAGGGCTCTGTGGGTCATTGCGGTAGTCGATCGCCTACCACCGGAAAGTCCCGAGAAAGATTCCTCGTTTTTTCCTAAGATCCTACAATAGTATGCGAAACGTTTGCCAGGAACGGTGTCGCCGACTATGCGGGAGGATTAACAATCTATCTATCAATTGTCATTAACGTATTTAAATAGTTTCGTCGCGGAACAAAACGGAAAAACTTTTTCCAGACGTCAAACGAGAAACACACACAGCGAAACCATAGCGGCGTCTCAGAGGTTCATTCGCAAAAGTATGTTAATCAAAAAGCGACGTTGATTCGAGCATACGAACAAAACCGCGTTCGAATTCTACTTGAAACCTTCCGAATTCTCCGCAAATTAATACGAGTATTTAAATCAGCGTCGCTACTTCAAACTAGTCCGTCCTAGATCTTGGTTGCCTTACCTTGTAAATTCAGTATAGTTTCGCGATAGATCGTTCTACGATGAGCCATAACGTTTAATATCGCTGCGAGTATGGTTTAACTTCCAACGAAGAAGCGTCTTGCACACATAATTACTTAACATCAAAATTAAGATATTAGGATTTGATCTGCGATCGTTGAGATGGCGAAGGTGCTTTCACAGAGTTGTATCGCGCATTGTTCTACAAAAATCTCTCTCTTTATCTATCTCTCTATATCTATCCATCTATCCATCTATCTCTCAAAGCATAGCAACCATAGCAAGCACAGAAGAAAGCACACTCGATTTCTTTCGACTCGTTTTTCTCGAAACTCGTTGATTTAGCCGACACACGCGGAGAGGACTCTTCAGGGGTTAAACGATTTTATATTTAGGGTTAATCGGTTTAAAATAGTGTCGCGCGAAGGGTTCCACGATTAGCTTGGCGAAGATAAGTCCAACTAACGAGCTCGTTCGAGTTGTACAGATAGGAAAATCTTTAGGGACCAAGTGGATCATTTTCTTAGAGACCAACAACGGTGGCTCGCAAAATGCCTGCTGGTAGAAAGGAAAACTAGCAAGATTCGTCGATGAAAACAAGAACGTATCCGATGATCAGATGATTTCAACGATCGGTTTAACCCTTTGCGGTCGAAGCAATTTCAATTTGAACATGAACCATCGATAAAAATTGCCACACCACTATTTAAAACAATTTCTACGTCACTATGCTCGTATCTAATAAATTTCTAAAAACCATAACTGTTGTAAAGACGAGTACCGTTAAAAAATCATATACGTATAAAACGACACAAGTCTTGTAAAATAAAAATATTCTAGGTCAAAGAAAATGCTTTAATTTTCGAGTTAAAGCAGCTTCGAGCGCAAAGGGTTACGCGTGATAATTTTTGCAAAGAATATCGCTGTCTGTCGTCGGAATAATTTCTTTTTCTCTGTTCTGTTTCTGATCGCTGTTGCGAGCCACCATATGCGATCGCATAATCTGCGAGCATTCGAAACGCGAACGAAATACCAGCGCTAAGCATTTTACCTCGTATCGAGTATAAAATAAGTCTCGGTGGAGACACACACGCGTAGAATGCGAAGAATTTCTGTCACGAATTTTTCGTTCTCTCTTGTTCAAGCATCGGCAAACGTGTTGCAATTTTAACGTTCGTGTCCGACGCGCGCGCAACTCGATATCTCTCTATCGAAACTAGCATAATATAACGAACAAACGGACATTATTCTTTTTCTAATTTCTCGAAACGGTTGCGCCACTCTGTAATAGCAACGTTCGATCGTTACCGATAGCGTTAACCGAACACGACAGTTACAAATGGTACAAATGGTAAATTGCCCACGGTTCTTGCTCGCGACAGGTGCTTAAACAAGCTTGAGAATATTATGTTAATTATAAATCGAGAAGGATACGATGTTCGTGTAGTAATTTAAGCAAAGTACACACGCCAGTGAACGAAAATCGATTGTAAATAATGGCCTAGACCGGTAGTCTTCTACGAATAGAAATTTAATTTATAATGTTAGTTCGGAACGAAGATTTCCGCGTCTTCGAGTATTGTCGTTGATCCGGTCGAGTCTTTTTATTTAATTTATTCATCTGGCGCGCTCGTCGATCGCGCGAAACCAATTGGTTGGTTAAATAAAATTAATCTGAGAAACAACATCGAGATCGCTAAAATCTTTGCTCCGATCTATCGATCGATGCGTACCGTGTATTTAAAATAGTATTATATATGTGCAAAGGTATTTCACATTTATCGCACCCTTCTCTCTTTCTTTCTCTTTCTCTCTCTCTCTCTCTCTCTCTCTCTCTTTCTCTTTCTCTCTCTCTCTATTTCTTCCTCTCATTATTCGTTACTTTGTACGACGCTTAGAATTAATATATTACCAATTTCTATATGTTTAGAAAAGTAGAGTATGTTTTGCAAAATATTCGATAACTATTCCAAGCCTGAAGGGGGGCAGGGGAATCGAAATGCGAACCGATAGAAATCGGAATAATAAAATGTTGTTATTCTACCAACAGTGACTCTCTCGACTCTCTTTCGAACGATCCGACGACACGATTTAATCATTGTTTTATTGTGTTTTCAGTAAATCGAACAATAGTTTGCATGCGTACGATCGTAGAGAGACCGGCACGGGATTTGTGTTTCCGTCGCTGGAAAGAAAGTGAAAAACGTCGGATCTGCTCTGTGTCTCTCTGTGGAGTGTGTTGACTCTTCGATCATGGTCTTTTGTACATATTGCGTACAGGCAACTCCCTCGGTAACGCGATCTATCGCGATCGAAACGACTGTCGAAATTTTCCCCGTTTTTATATTATCGAGAAGCTTGCAGTTTTCGATCAACGGGGAAAAAAGAAGGTTTCGAAGGAAACCTCGAAAGATGGTTCGATGAATTTCTTTTAACCTTTCACCTTTCGAGGAGGATTTCCGAATGAACACTTTAACAGCCTTAAAAATCCCATAGAATCAAAGTAATTTATTTCACGAAAGAACTGTTCTCCAAATCTCAACTAAATTTAGTGCAATGAATATATTAATGTAGACATTTATTTTTAAACGTGGAGAAACAATTTTGTTAGCGATATATGGATGCAATGGCAGTGGAAGTGTTGATGGGAGGTCTTGGAGAGAACTGGGAGATTTTCTTTGGAGAGAAAAGTGTTGTTTGCGTGGTGTTTCGGTTACCAGGGTGTTGCCTGTATCTGGACATGCATTAATCGGCTCTATTGTTGTTTATAGCTAATTGTTAAGTGAGACATAATTTTCCAAGGAGTGGAAAAATTATATGATACATGTGGCCACGTGCAGATGAATTTTATCTACGTCTGTATGTTGGGGACAGGTGCGGCAGCGGCAGCTGCGAAACAGCGTAGGCACCTGGGTCAGATTCGCGAGCACCCTTATCAAAGGGCTGGTGCTTTGTCGTGAATTCGGAGAGCGCAATCACTATAACTGTACGCGCCTCCGCACAGAGGTTAGTTCTCTCTAAACATTCAATTTTTCATTTTACAGACACCACCCTCGATCGACTATCGCGCGCGTCCCTCTTTTCTGCCAGGGGTTGTAAACGGTTTCGAATACGGTCACGGTCCCGCCACCCTCCAAGTCGCTCTTTATTCGTCTCTTCGATTTCACCACTGAAATCTCTGCAGACGTTTATACAGTTTATTTATCGTGAATTTTTATCTGCTAATTTATAAAACAGGAACGGCAACAATATTCTGTGTTACGTTTTAAAGAGACTCCAGATGTCGTTCAACTTTTTAAAATACTTTTCCGTGCCAAGGTGTAGAAGACAGAAATGCTGTGAATGCTTAGGATCTAGTCGTTCATAGATCGATGATTTTTATTTGCTAATTTATAAAAGAACAGCAACAATATTCCGTGTAACATTTTAAAGAAACCAAAGATTTTGTTGGACTTTCTAAAAATATTTTTCTGGGCAAAGGTTTAAATGAAAAATGAGAGGTCATAAGTGAATTCTTGCCAGCTAATTTATAATAGAAAAACGATACAAATATTCTGTATATTTTACAAAGACCAAAGATTTCGGTAGATCTTTTTTAAATATTTTACCGTGTCAAAAAAATATGGATCCTCGTAGGTTAATTTTGCTAAAGAACACCGGAAAATATTCTTCGTTACATTTGAAGGAGACACGAAAGACGATCTCTCTCGTTGGACTCGAAAATCTTTTTGAAAGATTTTCTCCGTGGCAGCGTTGGAAAGATAAAAGTGCTGTGAATTTCGAAAATAATTTTTGGCGGATTCTTTTTCTCGGGGATTTTTCGGCGGTCTATAAATGCGCAATGATTGCGTCAAAGTTCCAATTATAACTGCGTTTGGGTTCTTCTAAATGGATCGCGGATGTTTATGCATTTCTGGCGTCTCTTAATTTCTCAATCTTAATAAACGCGGCGAACCAACAATTCGAATGTCGGTCGAACACGTCGCGTATATAATTGTTATTGCACTTTCATGGCTGAGCATCTTGTTCGCAAATTACCGTCTAAATTTAGAAATTTGCGTAAACATACGTAGTCTAGTTACAAGAACCCGAAACGCCGTTATAATTAGACCGCGAGACCGCTTTGTGCATTCCGCAAAATCGACGGCCATTTTTCTCGCCTGCATTTTGCAGAGAGGACACCACGCGTTTCTATCGTTAAGCAATCTATTCGAAAAAACACCGTCCTTTAAAAAAATTAAACAATTTTTAACGTTCTCTGATACTTTCTACAATTTTCAAATTCCAAAGCTGATTTTTCAATACTTTTTCAAATTCCACCCCTTTCCACATATTTTATACAAATCATATTTCGCTCCGAATTGTCAACCCTTTGAGCACGGTCGTCGAGGCACGAATTATAGCAGACTTCCGGCGGATTAAACCGTGAAAAACAATTGTCCGTTCGAACATCCTCGGAACCGTTTCAACCCCTGTCCGGACTTCCGTTTTCGGCGAGAAACATCGATTACCCTCTCGCTCTTCGAGAACGAGCACCCGGCGGATTCGAAACTGCATACCGTTTTTGTTTTACGAAACCAGAAATACGAGAAACAACCATAATGTTTTCTTTTTACAGAAGAATAGACATATATTGCTTTCGCTCTGGCATACGCAGAGGCGACCGAACAGAATGTATGTTTATTTGACGCGCGTTCACTGCCGCGACTTTTCGGATTCCGCTGGAAAAATTCAATTCAACCAGCAATTATCAAAAGGCGTAACTGCGGAAATATTTCCAGCAAACTATCAGTTGACACGTTGAATGCGGAGCCATTTTGCCATTTTTGCTTTTCTGTTTCAATCGAATCTATTGAAATAGTGAGAATATTTCTTAATATTATATGAATTATCTCTAACAAATTAATTTGTAAATTTGATACCGTCAGTCCCCGGGGACTGACATAGCATTCAGCGTGTTAACTCACGGTTTTAACATTCTAGTCAAAGAAAAATTATGAGTTATGGCAGTGAGCGCGTCGCAATGTGTAACGGCACTTTAAAATTTCAGTATTGTGTGAACTCCCCGCAATTAGGTGCATCGAATGCATACACACAGTTCTTTCGCAGATACGTGTTTTCGATCTCTCTCTCTTTCTCTCTCTCTCTCTCTCTCTCGCTCTCTATCTCACGGAACGATCGACAAACTGTGAGAGAACTCGAAGAACAAGGTACGGGTGCGCACCTACCTATTCTCGACACAACTATACCCCGAGTTTATAGTTTCTAATGATTAGTCACGATTCTCGATCGACAATATCATCCCCCACCGCCGTCGGACGAACGGTGTTGTTTTCGATCAGGGAGAGAAACTAAGAAAATACAAAATTTCGATCGAAACGAGAACGAGAAACCGCATAAACGCGCGCGTGGCTGCTCGCAAACACGCCGGAACCGGAATGATAAGTGTTATCGAGCATCTGGAACAATGAATCGATGAAAATGAAAGGGACGATATATATATATATATATATAATATTCGCACGCAGTGTTGTCCCGTTGCAAATCGTGAATCTTTATTTATAATACTATCTCTCTCCAGGGAATTGCATTCGCGGAGAAATCAATTTAGCAACTTGTGCCTGTGGAACACGTATTAATTTTGCCTATACTTTTTTTTAATGCGTGTGATGTATGCGCGCGCGAGCGTGATGTATAAAATACATATATATATATATATGTGTGTATATACATACATATACATATATATATATATATATTTCTCTCTACCTATCTTTATCTATCTTATCTATCTATCTCTCCTTAAATAAATGCACCTATGAAGCATTGAAAACAGTGTTTTTTTTATTTCAAAATAAAAAGGTAAACAGGGGTGGTACAGTAATACGATGCGAAGGTTCGAAACAATAGTGTGTGTATACGTAACCATTACAATCTACATATACATACACGTATCTGACAAGAGTAATTTCCAAAGTTCGGATGTCTCTCTTCCATGTGTATCCAGGATATCATTAGCATATGTAATATCTCGTTAATACAAGCTCTTTCGACAATAATCCGAAAGAGGAAGAACGTGAAACCGGAAGTATATACGAAATCAATAATTGTGAAACATCATATATCGATCATGACAGAGAAACAAACTATATTATATACCCCCGACACGATAACACGAATAAAAAAAGAAAAAAGAAAAAAAAAGTAAAAATTATAATTCACATGCACATCGTAATATTCAGTTGTGGCTTTTATTCTTCAGTATCCAAGGAGAAATTAATCAACTAATTTTAATCGTAATTTGCAATACACATTTTTCTCTCTGACACCGTTCCGAATGATTTTTCAGGAATCTTTTATTCGTTTTTTATTTTTTTTTATCTCTCTTTCTCTTTCTTCTCTGTTTATTTTTATTTTTCATTCTCGTAGAATTTTTCTTTTCCAAAAAACAGAAAAAAAAAAGAAACGAAAAGATTGATTTTCGCTGAATCGTTCCTGAAGTTTCATCAAATGTCCTTCTTTATGTATCACCACTAACGATCACCACGAACACACAAACAGATGCACACATGCAGACAAGAATACGTACAAACATTATACACTCTCACACAAACATGAATACGCACACACACACATATATATATATATATATAATTTATAATTGACGCCTTTGTTAAACACGCATTTTATTTTTTTTTACTTATCGTATAACTTACGTACCTATTGTATTTATTTATATAACTATGCATTGTCTTTACGAAACTAACAAAAATGCTCCACATGGCCAAGTTGACACTAACTTAACGTTTCTATATTTATATATACAGAATATATAAATATATTGTACACTATATTTGATGTCTCGTCGAGGAATAATAAGAGAAATAATATAATAATAATAATAATAATAATAATAATACGTATGCATAAGGGTGACTTTCTGTTAAATGCCTGAAACGCGTATGGACGCGATGTTGCAACATTCACGAGGATATGTTAATTTTGCTTTTGTTGTTCGTCGGGAGGATTAACCAGTTAACTGCGGAGTTTGGTATTAAAATGTTGCTCGCCGGTTGCAATTGTTACCAGAGAAAAAAGATGAAATAATTTATAAAGCAGAACGAGGAGAGGTTACATTTTTATTCGATAATTAAAAATATATTAAAAATATAGGTATACTAAAAAGAGGGAATAATCAAATTTGTTTTCTTCTTTTCGTAAATACATTGTCGGTTCCGTTGGTAATACCAAAGATTACGTACCATCGAATATTTTCAGTGTAAATTATTTATATACGCCGCCATTACGGTCGGTGAAACGGGCGGTTTAAATTTTCATTATCAGTTGAAATAAAAATGTGATTATAAGATATATTTTATTTAGAATTTTTGTAGAAAAAGATTTAGAATTTCTTTAGAATTATCTCGAAATGATTAAAAGTCGAGAAACGATTCGATACGATGTTTGACACTTTGACTGCCATATCTCCAATTAATATATTCGTTGCAATTCAGTTGATATCTGGAGAATATAAGAAAGTTGAAAGTGAACCTATTTGTCATACATTTTTAATTTGAAATTGTTGTTTCATTAAACAAATTACTTTGATTTTGTGGAAGGTGGTCCTTCAAAAAACAGTGTCCGAATATATTTTACAACAATACATAAAAACTGGCGGTTAACTGGTTAACAATAATTCCCAATCGACACAACATGTCGCATTCGGTTTACGCATTTAACGATCAAGTCAAACGTATGTACAACATATCACTTTATATTTTAACTCTGCTATACATGGTGGCAGGTGCACACCCAAGCTACATCTAAACAAAAGAAAAAAAAAGAAAAAAGAAAAAAGAAAAAGAATAGTTGAAACGTAAAAGCAAAAAAGATAAAGCATACACGAGAAGTGTACTTAACTTCGTGACGATATCACTATTCGAAATCTGCTTGTTTGTACTCATTCGTGTCTCTTTCGATAACTATGTACATATCTATAATATATACAGCGTTCTAGAAATTCCATCTGTTCTCGTGGGTATCCTACATGCGGGGAGGATACATGATCTCATGAAACTTTAAATCGGAATAGCTTAACCCTCTAATCGAATTCAATCTCCGATCGACTTCATCGATTAACCCTTGCCACTCGAACGGCGCCGCGAAAAATTACCTTTTCGGCTCAAACTATTTTGAACGTTGCTAGATTCGCATCTAAAAAAAAATCGATAAAAATTCCGATATTCCGCGTACAAGTATCACGGCAATTCAAAGAAGAAGAAAAACTATTATTTCGTATTTAAATCGGTGTGCAATCGCTTCGAGTGCAAAGGGTTGACGCGAGATTCTTTTCGAAATTGTCTCGCGGTCGAATTTATCGAAATTTTCATTTCTTCGGGAGAGATTCGCTGTCGTTTGCACGGTTGTTCGAGTCGATTCGCGAAATTTGTTTAATAATTAGAGGGTTAACAAGACGACGAGGCCGGAAAAAAGTTCGAAGGCACGCCGTATCGATAAAACAAGGGTGCGAAGCAGTTGCTCGGTGTTCGGTATCATCATTTTATTTATTTATTTATTTATTTTTTTTTTTTTATTATTGGCATATACGATTCGCGATTCGATTAAGAAGACAGAAAGTATTATCCGACGCATTTATTCTAAGCTAAAGCATTGCTTCCCACTAACTAGGTTTCTCTCGACTATTGTACTATTCAGTGACTTGATATTAACATGAATCAGTCATAATTAAATCAACTAACAAACTGTTTTTTTCTTTTCTTTCTTTTTAACATTGGTTGCCCATGGCCTATAGGCTTGGAGTGCTAACAATGGAATCCACTCGCCCAGTGCTAACACCTGGACTCTGGAACAACATCCGCGTTCGATTGATTCACCAACAAGATGACCACCTTCGTCGTTCGCATCACCAGCCCTGTTCGTCAACTTTATTATAATCCATCCTGTATCCTTTCCGTGCTTTTTCGACAACAGAAAAAAGAAAAGAACAAAAAAAGATAAAATTGTGCAACCTCTCGAGCTATCGACAAAGCCCGGCGCGTGTCCGGTGCGCAAACCGAAAGGGAAGAAAAACCGAAAAAAAAAAAAAAAAGAAACTAAAGAGATCGTCTAATATGAATATATCTATGCATGTATAAATAGTGTATATATACATACACTATTTATATAAATATTTGTGTGTCCAGAGCGTGTACGATCTCGAGTGCAGGAAATATCGAAAAGGATTTTCAAATTAAGAGAGGAGTTGAAAAGATCAGAAAGGAATTAGTGGAAATTTTTTGAAGGAGCGCGCGCAATTTAAGAAAGAAAAAAAAAGAGATTTATATTACGTTAAAGTTTATTCTTTTTCTAGTTTTACTGTGTGTTAGTTTTTGAACATGAAAACGGAAATATCTTTGGTAGTATTAGCAGAAAAGATTATCGACGTAACTTATTACTGTTAGGTTTCACTTTTTCTTTGTCTCCGCGTTAACGATCGCTTTTCTCGCTGGTGTCCCGTTAAGTACCGGAAGTTACTCACGACGGTTTTACTTTGCGTATATCTGAAAAGAAACACTTTCTGATTTCTAGAGTCGTCGTTTTTTTTTTTCTTTTTGCAATCCGAGGAATGGTTCGAGCTCTAACGGCTATAGAGATTTGTTAACTTATTTATTGTTCGGATACAATGTAGTCCCTTGTGTAGAGTCTCTGTAAGAAGAAGAAGAAGAAGAAGAAGAGGAAGAAGATGGAGGAGGACGTCGTTTCTCAAGGTGTGATATAATCGGAGAAATCGCGGAATCATCAATTGTCAAATTAAATATTGTTCCAGCAATTCTGTATCTTTCGCTATGCGTCGAATACTCATTTATAGACTGCGGATTTTCCGCGTTCGCGAAGAAAGACGAACCTGTAAAAACGTCGCGATTCGATGTTGATCGATCAACGAATCTATTCGAACCCATGCCGAATCGCTTTGTCATACTTGTCGATGGTCGAAAGTCTCGACACAAGTGCGAAAGGATCGATCCTTCTCACGAAGAACCAAGAGATTGATCCTTTTTTACGAGGTACGAAGAAATAAATCCTTTTTACGAGGTACGAAAAGGTCTGGGTTAGGTCCTGGTTTCGATCCTTTTTACAAACTACGAAAGGATCGATCCTTTTCACAAAATAGGAAAGGATACATCCTTTTTACGAGGTGCGAAAGGATAAATCCTTTTTACAAAGTACGAAGAAATAAATTCTTTTCACTAAGTACGAAAGGATAAATTCTTAATTCGAGAGGGTTAAAACTGTCCGGAAAGTTGCGTATTCTGCGAATGGTATTCGAAAGGGTTTTTTGATCGACTGAAACGAATTCGTCCATTGAATTAATATCGGTAGACGATCAGGCAATTTGCTCGTAACTCGATTGCAGGTCAGGTACTTATTTTTATCACAGGTGTAACTAGGCGTTGTGCATAGCTAAAGATTCCCTATCGGTGAACGTTGGAAAAAGAAGGGTTGCATTCGATCGGATTCTCGTCTAATTTCCTTTCTATTGTATCACACCTTCTGTATTTTAAGCGAGCAAGATTTTTAAGATTTATGCCAGGACGGTAAGTTTAAATTTTCATGTTGTGCATATATGTATATCTCGATATATACAACACACGTACACACACATGAGTTTTCTAACCGTGTCTGGACAGATTAATATTTTTTTTTAGTACTTATAATATTACCGGATAGGAAACGAGGTCCGAACCAGGAGAGGAAATATAACGATGAGAAATTTAAAGAGTATATAGCATAGAATGTATTTTGTACAATTAAAACGAGTATATAGCATGTTCGTATGTAATAGGTGCAATATGAAATTTAAAATTTGTTTTCATTTTGATATTTTTTATGCGACAAGTGAAATTAATCGTTTAAGTCTACAACGCCTACCATTTAAGACGGGAGAAAGAATAATCGAAAATGATATTTCTATTTCGCAACAGTTTTAATGTTATATAAGAGCGAGATATATTTACAGTTTTATATCTGAATATTAATCTATTATTTAAACATATATATATATATATATATACATATATATTTATAAATAAATAGATATATAAATATATATGTGTGGTCCTTGAGCGGCAGATTCGGCAACCGGGTCGGAGGTCCTTCCGAGAGCCTTTATTTAAACGTATATATATATATATATTTATTTATTTATATATAAATATATATGTGTGTGTGTGATCCTTGGACGGCAAATTCGGCAACCGGTGACCCCAGATCAAAGGTCCTTCCGAGAGGCCCGATCTTCTTTCCAAGAATCACTCAGCGAGGCTACGGTTTATGACATTTTCCAATTAACCGGAAGAAGAACAACCCTTTCGCCCGTTGCAGGGCAAACGTTGGACGGTCCCAAAGCTTGCAAATCCATGGGACCCCGTGTCATAAACCGTACCTGAGGGGCCCCCCTCCTCGTGGAAACGAATATTGAAAACTGTTAGATGGAAAAATTTAATCGTAAGTTATCCGATCGGAGTCCGATCCGATCGAGCATATAGAATTTTAATGGGATTTATCATTAGTGAAATATTGCAATAATTCTATTAAGTTTACAAAACGCATATACGAGTCGCGACGCGCGCATGCAATCAAATGAACGTTGAAAAAGAAAACAATCAAAAAACCATCGAATTATTCATGTAAGTCTCTTAATAATACGTCTATTCTTTTCTTCTTTTCTTTTCTTTTCTTTTCTTTTCTTTTTTTGTGCTTTTTTCACGCGTTACATTGTTACATGACTAAAAACGAATCTCAAATCGCACGAAGGGGACATCCATCGAGTGTTCTGCAAATCTGAATAGAGCCTATCGTTCGTTATATCGTGGTGCAATCATCAGCAACAATAATAAAAGAAAAATAAATTAGAAAATCATCCGTTGACCATTTTCGATCTTGTTAGTTTAAACGAGTTCTTGCAAAAGTATATTTTTTTATAAGGCAAAATATATATATATATGTATAGGGTATACAAACGTTTGTTAACGAACTGTTAATTGAAAGAAAGGGAAAAAAAAGAAATTCTATCGTTAGGAGATGCAACAATTTCTCTAGCACAAATGTTTTATTTTTACGTCCCTTGTTGCTAAATCGAAAAGCTATTTGTAGAAGAATATAATGCGAGATTGATTTATTTACAAATGAATATAACGATTAAATATATATATATATACATACATACATACATACATACATACATACATACACATATATATATATATAAAGTTTGTTTTGTTTATTCATTGAATTCGCCATATGTACATGTAATAATACGGACGATTTTGTTATATATCAATTTGTGTATATTTAACGGATCTGTCTAAAGTGTTCGCCTTACCAGCGAACACCCCTAATTTCTCTTCGTTATTTAAGCACAGGTAACTATTATTTTATGTACATAAATTGTATCTCATAACATAATTGTATTTAGAATGATCTGAAATCTACTTACGTTTGTAGCTTAAAATTAGTGTTAGGCATATTTTAATACCATATGTTAAGTTTAAATATATATATATATATATTTATATATATATATATATTTTGTTTAAGAGGAATACAAATATTTATAACGTACGTAGAAGCGGGGAAGTCTGAAATCAAGCCTGATTTTGCTGTACGTTTAGTGCAATAACGATACATAGCATTTTTCTCATATATTATTCATGAATTGCAGTTTCTTTATCGTTTTTACGGAAGAAATTGTTCGTATTAGAAAGTTGGATTTTTTTAAGTACGTATAACGCGAAGGTGAACGGAGGTAATCGACTCTGTTAACCCTTTGGGACACGGGAGTTTAGAAAATAAAATTGCAGGTAGCAATTGCGAAATTTCTAAGTGGTTAAAAGGTATCGCACCGTGCAGATTCGCGCATTAAAAAGATGGGATACTACCATTGTGCCTCGAAGAGTTAAAAAAAAATCTTTTTCTTATCGTATCCATAACAGGGCCGTCTAATATGACAACATAATGACGCGTAATTGCAGATATTTGTTAACATTTAGTTAGTTGCTTCGTAATAATGACAAAATTGCATCCATTCAGATCTCGTACAATTTTAATCGCAATGTCTGCTTCGACGAAGAAATTTTGCGAAAATGATTTTAGAACTTGAATAATTGCAAACCAAAATATATATTTTCAAATAACTTACCGTGTCTGTCGATTCGACGAAGTATACACATACCTACTAACATCTCTGCGATTTCTATATGCCAAATATTCTGAAACCGCGTACCTTCGAAGTCTGCAAAATTGCTCTTCCGGTTTCCGGCTTCCCCTGAATGCTAAAAAACGATTCTAGCATGCACACAACTCTGTCATGCATAAGGTGATGAATACTCTTCACATATTCTCTTTTTTTTTTTTTTACTGTACACAGTTTTAAATACATACTTACGATAAAATGTAAGTATTAATAATACTTATGTAATAAAATATACTTAAGTCGATACGGAAAAACGAACCGGGGATACGCTGTTCTTAGATCACCGTTGCGAAGCGTCCTCGTTGCAGGCAGTTACCTCACAGACACTGTACGCGCGACCTATGACGTCGAATCAAACTTAACAACAAAAAAAAAAAAGAAAAAACAAGAAAAGCACATGATTATACTCTTTACGGTATCAGAGATCGTGAAACTGTGCGCGTAATTGTCCAGAGAAAAAAATCCACGGATTCGAAAACCGGAAAAATGGAAAAGGGACTATGCGTACTTCTCATTTGTAACGCTGTTATCTTTAATTAACTAGAGTATATATATACACACACACACGTATGTGTTAGGTGATTAACGTCCGTCTATATTTGCAATTAATTAAGCGTCGTATAAATACGAGACAGTAGCAGCGGGTACACACCTATAATACACGAATGCATGTAATATAAAACATGAGGAACATCTTGAAAGATCAGAATTGTTTTTGCCGAGTATATTGAACCGTTTTGTAAACCAGGAAAACTGCGCTCGAATAAATATGCCTGATTTTAAGTAAGCGTCCGTCGATGCGTGGGCGGAATGGAATTCTCCTTCGTACAATCCTCTGCGGATCGGGAAACGTTCGAATTTTGCAACCGAGAGTGGACAACGGTAATTTGCAATCGACAACAGCTCGGAATTCTCGGGTGAAATAATATAAAACACAGCAAGACCTCCGTCTAACCCTCTACCTTTATTTTAACTTACACATCACAGATAATACAAAAATATCTGATACATTTTCCGTCTATCTAGTTACATGTAACGAAAGTTTCTTTTTTGTACTGAAAAAAGTGTAATCTGCTTCGAGAAAAGGTGAAGAATGCAATCTGATAATATTCGATGTATGTCAATTTCAATGTGTTGTATATCACCAATCTCTTTTAAAAAGAACAAAACATATTCTCTCTCCGTATCGTACATACATGTGTATATGTGTCAGTGATTATGAAAATGGTGAAAATTCCACAATCCTTGAGATTTTTCCTTGGCGTGTATCACGGTCCGATTAGACTTCACCGGTAATAGGAAGATTAAAAAAAAATTATATATTACATGGTAGATATTATCTTGATAAATTATTTCTATCAGAAACGAAACACTACTTCGCTTTCATAATCACCGGCGCATGTATAACATATATATACACATATATATATATATAAATTATATTATATTATATATGTGTATATTACATTATAAGAACGACAACCCAAATCGGGTGATAACAACCTATGATTCCGTCGGGACAATGGTAACAACTATCATACTTAAAACGTAACGACTTTGATTTAAATAATTATCATCTAGATTTCAAGTCGACGGTTCGACCGGATAAATTAAACATCGGCTCTACGAGATTAGACACACGGCAATCAACGTTATCGCAATCGTGTACTTCTTTTTTCAAACAGACAAAATCGTTCGGATTTCCGTTGGTTTCGAAATAGAACGTAACTGGTATCCTAAATTGCATAAAATTCGATAGAAATTACAATTATTATTGTTAAGGCTTTCGGATGGAAGCCGTGTCATTTAGGTCTGGGAAATATCTTCCTTTCTAATAATAATAATAATAATAATTGTATAATGCCGAGCCGTGAAAGTCTCAAATCTCGATAGAAATTGTCATCGTAAAATGTGTCCTCTCTTCGAGAAAAAAAAAACAAATATATAATAAAACTGATCTTTGCCTTCGTTCGGAAATAAAGAATAATAATAACTCTATCGTTCTGCGTGTATTGGCGTGTGTCCTACGTTGATACAATTCGATACAAAGAGGAATTTCGCTTGAGACTTACAGAGATTTTTCCCGTTATTTTGTCGTTTGTTTGTTTGTGTTTTTTATTCTTTTTATTTTGCATTTTAAACGAACGTCGAAATAATTCATTCTAGAGTTTCGATAAGCGTAATTTAAAAGTCGCTCCTAAACAAAGATGGTCGCTGCCGACCGCGAAATTAGGTATAGTTGGCAACATATTGCATTCCTCCTCCGTGGGCAATCGATACTTTTCTAGCGGTTCTAGATTACTGTAGAAAATGTAATCGACCGTGATCCACGTCCCTTGGTTGGTCGTCGCTTCCCGTTTCCCTTGGTGATTCCGGTGTTTGTACACGCTGGAGAAATGGAACGGATGCGTCAGAGTACCGGAAGAGAACTTTGCCTGACAGCCGCGCACCACTTCGATGACTTGATGATCGGACGTGTCGGCGTTCACCTCACTGTTCTCCATTAAATTGTCTCCTAAATCTGCCTGCTCGCTGTTCTCCAACTGCGAATCAAATCAACCAACGAATCAATGCACGAAACATTCGACACAAAAATGGTAGAAAAATGGTACAGCAAATAAAGTATTTGGAAACGGAACAGAGCAAAAGCACATTTAGTCTATCTTTCTCTCCAGCACTTTAAACACTGTTGCCAGAACAACAACCTCAAAAATTCCACAAAATCAAAGTAATTTATTTGATGAAACAACAATTTAAAATTTTAAATGTACGACATATAATTATCCTTCGACCTTCTCGTATTCTTCAGATTTCAACTAAATGTAGTGCAACGATTATATTGGTGTACCAATTTATTTTAAAAAATGAATAAATTACTCTGTCACCCATATGTGGGTGACATGGTAGTCAAAGTGCTAGAGGAGAAGTTAGGGTAATTACGGTTTTGCATAAAAGTCCGCAGTCCAGTGGGGAGCCTACCATGATTTTAGCAGAGCCTTCCCCGCGCAGCCGTTTCTTCAACACGTTGAAATGTTGACAGTTGTCCGTGATGCATAATCGAGGTGGTATCAAGGAGTTTGCCAACGACCGGAACTCCGTGTGCTCGAGGTTCTTCCCTTTCCCTTGGTACTTGAACACTCCCTCGGTGAGAAACTCGTAGACTCCAGAGTATGGTACTAAATTAAAGTCTCCAGCGAGTATGGTTGGCAAATATTTGGCACCGGTCCTGAGGAACAATTACAGCGGAATCGAATGAGCCCGTGCACGTAGTTTTGAAAGCGTAGGAAATGATTTCAACTCACAGCGTGTTCTCTAGAAAAGCTATCCTCTCGATCTCGGCCAGGAGAAGTTGCGTTTGTCCCAATCTCACGTCGTTTCGCTTGGGATTGTAAAGTAAATGAGTGGTGGCGATCACAAACTGTGTCTCCGGACTGTCCTTAACCGCTAACTTAGCAATGATCCCAACATTGTCTCTACTCAAAAGCTCTATACCTGACTGGTACAGCTCAACTTTCGCGTGATCCAGAAGAACGAACTGATCGGCACGGTAGAGAAACAGTAGACCGTCTCTCTTCTCGTTCGTTCGCTTCTTGTATATGTAATTGTATCCTATTTCTCTGAACGGAGTCAGAAAATCTTCCAAATGATCCTCTTGCATCTCCTGAAGACAGATCACCTGAAACAAATGTTCCGTTAGACGCTGGACAACGGATTCTCAGCGATGCTATTTCTATCAATTACAATTAAATGTAGTACAATTACAGAAATTATAAAAGTATCTGGATTCTTCAGTGAAGCAGATATTGCAGTAAAAATCGGCCAGACTTAATCAATCAGTATACTATTCTTAATCAATATTCAACACTATTTTTGCTCGACTTTTCAGGCAGGCTATTTAACACTTTACCGACCGGAAGCTTATTATTAGGACTTTCAATAGTTGCACCGTAAGTAAATGAAGTCTAACAAACTGCTTTTACATTGTAATTTGTAAACAAATTATTAGACAACTTTACTAAGAAGATGACACATTGATTTACAATAACAATTACTGTCAGCGAAAAATTGTGAAATACTCAGCGGTCGGTAAAGCGTTATATTTGATTCTACGATAAGTTTTTTTAAAAATTCTTCGCTTTTCAATTAGAACTGCGAGCGGCCTGAATGAATAGTTCAGCGTGGGTCGTCTGCGCCCCATGTGGGTCGTCTGCGTCCCACGTGAATCGTATGCGCCCCACGTGGGACAGAACGCGTTGACACGCGATATAAAGCAATTGCAATCCGGTTTGGTATCCTATATGGTACATATCCTATCCTATAACTATATCCTATACGGTGATTCTATATGGTGGACATTTCACGGTGCAAAACCTTCGTGATGCGACATACAAAATGTGCAAAAGTTTGTACAATCTAGCAATCGTTGCGTATACGGTCTACGGTATAACATTAACAGACTAACATTAGCCTGTGCTCCTAGAATCTCTTGCAGAAGCAGCTGTCTCCTGATCTTCCAAGATAGCGCTCGTTTGTCGTGACTCTTGTACAGAAATGGATAAGTGTCCAGCAGATATTGCGCCAGAATGTTGAACGACAGTAGTTTCAACACGAACTCCTCCGAGTTGGATGTCAGCTTCTCTGTAAAACAATAAAATGAACGTCAAACGAACATCGGACTCGCGTGACATTAGAAATCCGTTTTAACTTTGCGCGTCTGGCCAAACAAATTAGGATCGTTCGCGATTTGCGACGATCCTCGTGTTTCTGGCCTAGAGAAGTTTTTCACAAACTTCCACGCTATCGTTCAAAACTATTTTTATTTAGTAATGGCGCTAAGTTTCTTTGCACTCGAATTTGGAAGCCCCAGTCAAAATTGCTACAATTCTACAAATTGCCGAAAGCACAATTGTACGAGAAAACAGGTTCAATTTTATCCGCACAATATTGAAAATATTACAAGAACGGTAATGTTCGAGATTAAACAAGGAACATCTTGATTTTGCAACTATAATTGCTTCGAGCGCAGATGATCAACCCTTGGCATTCCAATGGCTCCTCTGAGAGGGTTGACAATTTGTGCATTCGGAGCATTTTTAATTGTAAAATTCCGAACATTTTTCTTCCAGCAAATTTGATAAAATGTTTTAAACATTGCAACGGCAATTTTCACCGGCGTCTCGGAGTTATTAACGCTAAAACTACCGAATAACAAACGCGACCGGTGTGTGCACTACTTTGCAGCAGTGACAACACTGACAATTATTCTGACCAGAAAATTTTTCTAATTTCAGTAATTGTGCAGAACAAAATTAGGAAGCAGGCGTTGCGACTGGTTCGGTAGTTGCAGCATTAAAGAGCAAGCATTGGACGTGGATACGAGATTAACCCTTTCGGTACTAGCGCTCCGAAAAGGCACGCGTGCTCGCAGTCTTGTTTCGCACGAAGATTTCCCTGCTGGATATATCCGGCGCTCGTATCGAAGGGGTTAAACTCCTTCCGGAGCACAGACCTCGAACCGATTCCCCTTGGGCCTTTCGGCGGAGTCTCTGCGAAAAAAGAGAAAAAGAGGAAACTATGAGCTTTCCAGGAGAGTGTGTTTACCTTTCTTGAATCGGGTCCACTGTCTCATGGCTTTGTACCTGTGCCAGTCCCGGAGATACTTATCTCGCAAAGACATGGTCGGGTCGATGCACCGTTGCTCGTCCTCGCTGATGCACCGCGAGTCGTCCTCGTCGTCCTCGTCCTCGTCGTCGTGATCGGTGCGCTCAAAATTGTTGAACGGCAGTTCGCAGTTGCTGCTGTTCGAGCTGTAGTACGACTCGAAGAACGATTCCATCGGTGTCTGATGATAGTACGGCTGCTGGACGATGGTTCCCATGAAATCGCAATGGCCGGGTTTCGTTGCAACGATTCGAGGCGACCGGAAGGCGTTGTTGTTCCTCTTCTTCTTGGATGGCTCTCGCGGAAACACTTTGCTGCTGCTGCTGCTCGCTACTCCGGACGCGCAAGCGGTTGCACACGGGACGATATCATAGTAGAGACTCTGCAAAGCACAATCGAACCACCAATCAGCAAACCAAATCCTTGGCGAGAAACTGACACGGAGTCCAACGATTCTAAACGAAAACCACGATTTTTCCGCTTCGGAGAGAACGCGACAACCGAGAGTCCCCTTCTCTCTTTTTCCTACACATTCTCTTGCTCCCTCTCTCTCTCTCTCTCTCTCCTCTCTCTCTCTCTCTCTCTCTCTCTCTCTCTCTCTCCCTGTCTCTTTCCGTCGACGGAACTAACCGACTCTGTCTGTCGCGTGCGGATTATCGAACGTATTAATATGACAATTATAATATATGCTCCGCGATGCTGATTTCAACGGACTTATGTAACAATGTCCGCGCGCCGCGATGCGATATTACACGATTAGATGGATTCTCAATTCGATGCGTTTCCTCAGAGTTGGCGGACCAACTTCGCCAATCGATTTTCCACGAGATCCTTCTCCCCCCTCTGAGATCTTAATATTTGAGGAGAACTAGATTTCGCAATCGAAGATTTTTCTTTAACACTTTTACCGCCGCGTCGGCAATCTCGCGAAATAATTTATTTCAAGACGCGATACGAACCTGCTCCTCTAATCCCCTTGCGTTCAAAATATTTGCGAAAACGATCTCGCAATCGAGGATTTTTTTTTTACATTTTAAACTGCCGGAAATCTCGCGAAATTTTGCATAGTCGAAAGCGAACCTTCTCCTCTAGCCCCCATCGTTCTCAACGTCCGCGAAAACTGGATCGCGCAGTGAAGAATTTTTCTGCAACACTTTAACCGCCGGCAAACTCGCGAAATTTTATTTCGAGAGACGAAGAGATCGGAAATGTTGCGCGACGGGTGCACGGCACAGAAATTTATTTTCGAATGTGGATAAATAATTGGCAGATTTTGAAGAGGACGTTTCGACTATCACCGCGGGAATATTGTACCGCCGCTGTGCGTCGGTACGATTGTTTCGTAATCAAATATTTGATGATGTAAAGCGTTTTTTCTTTTCACGGAGTCGAGCAAATCTGCTTGGTTTTCGAACAAAACGACGCTTTCTCGAGAGGATTTCTCGAGATGTCGTGCAGCTCGGCACGAACGATGCGCGATCAACGTGGCAAACAATCGGTTGACAAACAATCTCCGGCAACGCGGGACAGATATAACAAAGTCCAGCGGAATGTAATCGATCTGTTTATTGTTAATCGTACACCGCTCGTGTCGCGTTCGCTCCGCGCTGCGCTGATCTTGAAAGTCTGCAGAAATTTCTATCGCGATTTCCGTTAACAACGACAACGTTTAATTTCAATATTCTGCCTCGACTCGAATTCGATTTGGAAATTCATCTTTTCAGAATTGTTCTCGATTTACAAGGGAAATTGTACACCGTTCCGGCGGACGCTGCGAAGTCGCGTTAAATGCCGGCATCTCTGTTTCGACTAACGTGTTATCTACGCGATAAGCGCAACGTGTTCTCGGCCGGATGTTACTGACACTTAACGCGACGATAACGCGTCTACGAATTCGTATAGCTGGTTCGGAAATTGTTGAAAGATCCTTGATACCATTGATTCCTAGAAGACGAAACACGAGATTGGAATCGCTGGAATTACTTATCGCTCGGTAAGGTTCAGCGTGGGACATTGTTATTAAAAAACTCGTATCAACACTGCACGTAATTTTTTGCAGAGTGTGTCGCACAATCAGGTGGTTCGCGATTTAAATAGAATGCTGCGTTCGTCAACGTCGTGATTTTCAATCAGTCTACGCTGAACGCTTTGATCGGCATGTCGGCCACATATGGCCGAAGGAATTAATTGTCCTGCATTGAAAATAAATTTCCATGCTAACGTACTCGTCGCACTAAATTTCATCGAGATCCGGAGAATGCAATCCCTTCTCGATCTTAACTTTAAAATTAAGACCAAAATTAAAATCGCTTTTACATTGAAGTTCTGTTCGTCGTACATTTGAGGATTTCTCGTTTGCCGGTAGAAGCGTTAACCCTTTGAGGCGCGGTATTTCAGAAAATAAAATTTGCACGTAGCAATTGCAGAATTTCGAGGTGTGTCCAAAAATATCCCCCCCCCCCCCCGTGCATATTCGCGCGTTGAAAAGATGGGACATTTTTTAAATATCGCCGTGCTTCAAAGAATTAATGGCGGCGGTCGCTAGATAATAGGAAGAGTTAAGGAACTCGAGGATTCGTCACGTTGAAACGTGGCCCGACAAGACAAACGAGTCATCCTTGATGAGTAAGCGGTTCAAAACCGAGTCACGCAGTTATCTTGGAATGCGTGGATACGAGGACAAGTCAAGTTGAGAATTGCTTTTGCCAATTAGAATATCCTCAGCGAGATAAGGATCATCTTCGCAGAAATGTCCTGCAATATTTTCGAAACACCTTGTAGAAGAAAAGGTGAGCAGAAACATCGTAACGCGTTACCTCTCTAACTCATTCTAATTCGTTGATTTTTCTCAGGTATACTCCGCAAGGAGTTAAGTTCCAAGATGGCCGCTCGAAATAGAATATTGCGGAAAAGAAGATAGAAGCTTTGCGAACGTATCATGGGCGACATCTTTAGAAGAGATAAGTCCGAATACCGTAATTGTACTCCACTTATTCGATCCTAACCTACACATTTCTTTTTAGGGGAAGAGATTCCTCCGAGAAGGTCGAAGCGTGAACGAAGCTGAGATATTTCCTTTGTGGATTTCAGCCAGAGAGTTTCTTTCTGGAGAGTTTCATTCCTGGAGAAAGTAGAAGAAATAGTTTTAGAATATTTTCGATTAAATATCGTACGAGAAAGAAAATGTTTCTTGTTCGAAAAGATCAAATTGGATCGGTCAACGACCACACGAGTATTCTTCGAGGACGGTTGACCATGTCCGACCATTGCTCGCCGATTCTACCTCAAATTGTGATATCTACCATGCCGCGCCAACCATCGACTGTCGAACGATATCATAACATCTTAACGAAGTAAATTATTAAATGAAAATCGCCCAGCAACATAACGCGAGTGTAATTATTTATATGAGCAGAAATTCGCTTGATTTACTAAGGATTAAAATTAATAGAGAGCCTGTGGATCGAACGTGGATTCTAATCGGTAACGCCTAATCACGTTTAGGCTTTGAAAACGTTATTCCGAAGTAAAAGCAATTGGACTCTGGACGTTTATACGATTCGTAGCATGGGCGTTTAAATGATCTGGTAATAAATGCATAATATTTACGATCTAACCGTAGACCAAGACGATATCGAGACGCGAACGCATCGTGGAAAATTTTTTTAATGAAATTTCCGAAAATATTGTGCCACGTACCAAAATGATTTTTTATTTTCGTACTGGTATATCTTATCCCAATGTGCCACTCGACCTACCGCGCACCCATCATGAATGTAGCTAAGATATTCTTCGACTAATATCAACTTAACGACCAGTCTTATGTTATACGAACAGTAGAAACGGCAAAAAATTGTAATCGGGTGAGAACGTGTGCGCCATGCATCGTGTTCTGCAGTTTACCACCGATAAGATAACGGACCTCATCTGGCATAAATCATGATTTCACGGATGTTTATAAAAATTATAAACTCGTGAGACGACTTTGTCGATTCGCGGTAATTTTTCAGAAAATCCAAGACATTTCATTTTCTTTTCTGATATATTAAAGCAATTGACATTTAAGAACTTATTATCCCTGTTTTACATATTCCAGAATAAAAAATTTAATCAGGAGAAACAATGAATCACTCGGTCGCCTCTGTTGTCAAGATAGATAATGAAAAATCAATTTTTACAAATATCCAATCTATTAACGTCTTTGCGTAAAAGTTACAAGGACAGTACTGTTTCTATTGTAGCAAGTTAACCAATAAATCGTTAGACATTGTCTTTCCTACAAATCCGTAACATTGTTAACGGGATCGAATAACTAATTAAACAAATTACGTTATTTTCCGTCGAGAAACAAACCACGGAAGGATATTTTTAAAAAATTATTGGTTTTAGTGTTTGCTTCGCTGCTATCGGCGATCATAACCTCTATTCATATTTCCATTTACACAGAAGATTCGTAATATGTTGTTGCTATTATTAAAATTATCGTGACAAAGAAAATATATAGAACCGTGCAATCGATTATATAATATTTTAACCCAACATAATCGGTTTTTTTCGGGAATGATTTTCTGTAGCAATATTTTTAACCTAAATTCAGTAAATGTATGAAAATTCCATCGAATAAAACGTACCTTTGATTTCTAAAATTTCCCATACAATACAAAGTCGAATAATTTTGAACTTTGGATTTATCGATTCGATTCCATACGAAAAAATAATATGAAAATTTCATGGTATTACATTGACATAATTTAATTGCGACATTTTACACTTGCATCAACTTTTCGTATACTCTATCTTTTGTTTGTCTATATAACTACGATAATGTTACGTTAATTCAAAATTTTGCAATGTGATTAATTCTATTGTTACTCATCATTTTATTTAAATCAATGCATCATCGACCATGTGTGATTCACCACGATATAAGCGCAAAGGTATCTGCTTTTTAATGGGACTGCAGATTTCTGATAAGTAAAAAAGCTAAATTTGTAGAAATGTACACACACGCGTACATACACAAATAAAAGGACAATATTGTAAATATACATGTATACGTAAACCTTGATTTCACACTTATCCGTTTTGCAAGTGTTTGCAGCTACAAATTGAAATTCAGAATGTAGAACGTAGAAGATTTATACTGTCTACGTTTGTCACGTATAAATTGCCAGGACTGTTTAAAAAATAATTTGAGAAAATACGTAGAATTATTCTGTCGATGTCGTTGCGCAATGTAGAATCACACATGATAAATAAAAACATAAATAAGAAAGGAAATAATTAACGATTACCTTAGATTCACGACTGCATGTTTTAAAAGAGATGTCAAGACTTGTGGTGTGAATTTTCCGTAACAACCTGCTTGCTGTATTCATTTATTTACAAAGCAGTAGAGATATTAATGCATGACTGTACGCAGGTGCATAGGTTAGGTTATGTCACCCGTTGTCAGTAAAGGTAGGAACATCCCTGTGGCCAAACACAGAGATAACGTTGTCACTACGCACAATAGACGGTTCCTACAATGATCTAACAAATTCTATAGTCATACAGGTCGGCCTCGACGTTTATGTTTTCATAGTTACCTTCGAAACAAACGAATGTCATGTCAGACAACGTTACCCGCGTATTTAATAAAAAAAAATATATATATATATATATATATATATGTTGTATAATGAATACACGCGCGCGCGCACACACATACACAGAGATCACGCACGGACACATTATCAGTAACTAACCAATTTACCAGAAATACCCGGTGATTATGCCTTCAATATCTGTGAAATATTCGCAGACAGCATAAATAAATATGTCTAATTCTTTTCATTTTACAAAAATGTATTTGGGGATGATAATGATCGGTATAATCTTTAAATATATTATAATTTATTAGCAACCAAGCTCTTTATTGATAAAGACAGGCTTATACTTAAAAACCGGACACTATTTTATATTATAATATTCCTTTCTTTTGCTAGAATTATTAGTGTTATTACTACTAATAAAAAAAAAAGAAACACAAATAAGATGTAACATATATTACACATACTTTGACAAATAATGCAGTTCGTACAGGGAAAAATGGAGTTCTTACAGATTAACAGATTTTCGGCAAAAAATTCGATAATTCTCTAAATCGATTCAATTCTCATTAAAATATTATCACAGTATAACGTATATACTTCGTTCAACGTAAGCTGCACCAATTTCATCGAATTACCAAACCGAGGTCACTGTTAGAAAATCGAAATTGCGAATTAATAATTCGAAAACAGCCAGAAATTGCACATATTTCGCCGTTGTTGTAATAAGCTCGCATCATAGTTTTGAATTACAGTGTAAACTCTTTAAAAATATTTTCCATCGCCTCTTGCGAGCAACCTAATTACAATGCATGAATCAAAGAACGTATACTTCGAATATTAATCATAATCCGACATGTGGAAAGCAAATAGACCAATAATGCTTTCCATTGGTTATCGGACACTGGTACTTCGAATAATTAAAGCATCATTACTACAAAGTTCACTGTACACGTAATTAACTTAAAGGAAGTACAATTTTCGCGACACAAAATTATCGTCGTTGGTACGTTTGATTCAAAGTCCGCTGATATTAGGAAAGAAATATTTTTAATCGAAATGGCTTTCTTCTGAACAGTAGATTCTAACATTTAAAAAAATATAAAGAAAACAAAGGGAAAGAAAAAGCAGTAATTTGTTTGGTATTAACATGTAGTACATAAACATAGATTATCGACATAATAAAGAGATAAAAAATTAGTAAAAAATTACATTCTCTGGTAACCGTGAGGATGGAATCGGTGACCAATTAAGTACGCAACTAAAACTATAATCACTAATCCTGCAAGTGCACAGCCTACAGCTATTGGCACAACGTCTGTTGTTTCAAAAGCACAATCCTTGGCTAAAACATGAGAAAGTTAACAAAACGTTAGAAAATATAATATCATATATAATCCACAGGATTTGCAACTCACCTAAACCGAAAATTGAAGAATTATCTGTCTTAAATGCCTCGAATTGCAATCCTGTTATGGTAATGGTGCCAGAATTTGTGCCATTGTTCATCAGGTTCAATGATTGCTTCTTTAAACATCTATAGGAATTTGTTAATCCAGCCGTATAATTGGTCGACTCATGCATCAGAACCATGGATTGATCTGGTACAAAAACAAAGAATCAAATGTATATGATCAGTAACATATGAGATTATTAAATCTTTAAAGAAATTGCAAGATCATACTCAATATTGTGTTTGGAAAATCTGTCGCTGGAAAAACAACCTCCAAATGATGAAGAGAGAAAGAAGTTGTAGTCTCGTTTTTCTTGAAGTGTAACGACATGTTACCGATAGATGTGTTTTTCGAGAACCATACCAGTGAGAGTACCTGTTCAAGTTTGCCACAGTTTCCACTTACAGTGGTAGTTTCATTGTCGACTGGTATGTCGAATATTATATAGGGGAACTGAAACATTGTATTCGTTGTTTATTGTTACAATGCGAATAATCTTGGATCTAATTTAAACTAATGAATTTTCTCTGATTACAAACCGTTTTGTTAACTGCTGGATAAGTGATATTGAACTGTACAGACATCTGCACCACAATGCAGGTTGTATTGCCCTCTCTGACTATCCATTTTTTAGGATTTTGGGGGGTTGGCGCTACAGTTGTTGGAATAGATGTAGTTGATGGAGCAGATGTAGTTGTTGAAGCAGGTGTAGTTGTTGTGGTAGTCTTTAAAGTAGTTGATGTAGTTGAAGAAGTTGTAGAAGTTGTAGTGGATGGGGTTGTGGTGGATGGGGTTGTGGTGGATGGAGTTGTGGTGGGCAGGCTTGTGATGGATGGGGTTGTGGTTTGAATAGATGAAGGAGTAGGTTCAGGTGTTGACTGTTTACTCGCATTAGTATCTATACTACTCGCAGGAGCTGGAGTAATAATTGAAGGCTTCTTATCATTTTGGGCTGAAGGTATCAATGTTGAATATTCTTCAGCGATTGGTTCAGCATTGTCTTTTTTAATTGAAGTAGCAGCAGAAACAGAGTCATTCTTTATGGCGGCAATGTTTCCGTGTTCCTCACCTGTCAAAAAATAATATATATAAATCAAGAAATAAAAAAACATTGACAACATCGAATAGTCCAGCTGTTGCCTATCTAATAGCTATTCAATATTACAGTTAATGAATACCAAATCCCTTAACTATAAAAGCAAAATTACAAAAGTTTCTTTGTTATATAGAAAATACTGTGAATATAATACTTTATTTATTTATATACAAATGCATGGAAAATATACTTTAATCTGCAAAAAATAATAAGCTGATACAGCTTACTAATACCGATACAACAATCAGAGAAATTTCAAAGACAGTTATGTTTAAACAAAAATTGAGTACTCTATAAATATTTCAACCATAGTCTCTTTGTATTCAAAAGATTTTTGTGCTAATTAGCAAAAATCGTGCAATACAGATTAAATGTAGGTATAAAATAATATTGAGAATGATAAGAGTACCATGAATAATCAGAGAAAAAAGAAAGCAAAATACGTAGAACTGAAATTCATAATAAAAAGGAATAAAAAAATTCAACATGCGTATTCAAACAGAAATGAAAATTGTTTTATATTACACCGCATTGGCAAACTTAACTGTCATTTACAAGGAACAACGAGCGTATGGATTCTGAACATTTGAAAAATCATACCCAAAACGTAAAGCGTCGTAAAGCAGAAAAGTAGCAAAAACTTCGTCATCATCGTGAGTTCCGGTTTGCTGGAAAGAAGCAGAAATTAACGAAAGCTTCAGCTTCGTGATCGTCGAAGAATGCAAACCTCGATGGTAAATTGAGAAAATCTGTGCAAATTTGTCGCGTATGACATAAAACACATGTAGAAGTTCAACGAAACTCCGTTCTCTTAAAATGTCGTTCACAAATAGACTTTGCTTCAACTGGTACAACGACGATGGGAGTACACATACATATAGATATGTATATACTTTTCCGCCCCTCTCTGGCTATCAAGAGTAACCAAGAAAAATGCAAGCTTTTTCTTATATTGTGATATTCGATGGCAAATATGCAGCGCTCAGCTTGTACGTGGCAGAGCTAGTAATTAATTCTTTCGACAGACGTTCGTTCAATTAATTGCGTTGATACTGCAAACATGGACGAAGGGCGATCTAATAATGCAGAGATTCTTTGTAAAAGATTCATTAAGATCTCAAAAAAATTCAATTCTGCCACTGTACCACTACATTATAGAGTCGCAACTCTAGTATTTCTAAAACAACTTCTATTGCGCATGCGTTAATATATAGTTCCTCGTGAATGTAGCTTCGAACTTCGTATTAAAATAGATACGTATTAATAAATATATAATAATATATGTATAAATTAATATTTTTAATGATATTTAGTTTGTGAAAATATTTATAATCCAAATATTGTAATTGTTAAATCAATTATTATAAAGGATGTCCCAATACGACACTTCGGACACTTTGTATGTAATTCTGAACGCATGCGTACTTGAATACAGGGCACACTAAGAATGGTTCAGTTATTATTGAGTTTCGCTTCTATAATAATGCTCTGTGCACGTATTCTGTGGCTATGGTTGTTATCCACCATAAAAACATCGTGTCACAGATGAGAATGCTATACATTACGACTTATAGAAGGTTAAAGTGAGAGTATAATAGCGCTGAGCGTTATCATTTGAAGCTTTAATCGTCTGTAACTTAATAAACATCGCTGCTTGAAAGAATTATTTGAGGGACTGTAATGCTTTGATTACTCACGAAATTTGCATGACCAATCCTGCTCCCGCCCAGTGAGTTATTTATAGATAGCTGGAGTCATTATACACAACGCAATAGTAAAACTATATATTCAATATGTTGTTTTTCATATTCCATATTTATATTTCTTTGAACGATCCATTCAAGAGAATCCTATTATGAAATCCAAATTGATATCCCCAGATCTATGACTTTGTTACAATATTCTTGAGTACAAATAATTATAAACCAAATTTAATGAAAAATTTTTTTTATTACATTAATCGTTATCTTACAATTATAATGAATAGATCTCTAAATGTAGCCAATTTGCGTTTACACGTTTCAATTTATTAGACTCTATTTAAATTTCATACTTTGGAAGGAGTAAAAAGGGAGGTTATAATATCAGTAAAAGTTTGTGTAGTGTAGACAGGTGAAGAAGCTTAGTTTCTGTTTTTTAGCTTTACGTGTTTATGTGACATATTGTAGATAATCCATAAAACTTAGGAACCTTTTTATTCGTTGACTGAATTTCGTTCGAAAGAAAAATACACGTGAATACTTTATATCAGAAAATGTTGTGATACAATTTTTGGTAACTTAACCTAATTGTATAATCTGCCTATAATTACGTTGTAATTTCGTTAATTTTTTATATAAATTAAATACGTTATATTTTTTAATTTTAATTTATATAGGATTCGTAGTAGGTATCTATCTAATTTCGAATCCCTTTCATTCGAATTGTGTAAAAATCTTACTTATAAGATTATAATTAACGGATACAAATATTCTTTGAGTTGTATTTATATGAAGTTAGTATAACTATTAATTTAGTAGTTCATACATAATATTTTAATTCACAGTCATTATTCAATGTTTCAGCAACAATGGAGTCTGATTACGATGAAAATCATGGTGGTTGGACAGATGAAATGGTTAGAACAAACGAGGACTGTGGGGGAGAAGACAGTTTTGATAATCCTCAAGAAATTTTAAACGAATGTTTAGACAAATTCAAAACTCCAGATTATATCATGGAACCTGGAATCTTTATGCAACTCAAAAGGTGAGGTATATTTCAAGAGACAATGTATCCTTAGAAATATTGTTTTAAACCTATTTTGTATATTCATTTAGATACTTTCAAGCTGGTGGCAATCCTGAACAAGTAATAGAATTATTATCAAAGAATTACACTGCCTGTGCTCAAATGGCAAACCTCTTAGCAGAATGGCTAATTCTTGCTGGAGTAAAAGTCTCGGATGTTCAAGCGATGGTGGAGAATAATTTGAAAGATATGATACTGAAGACTTTTGACCCTAAAAAGGCAGATAAAATTTTCACAGAAGAGGGTGAAGTATGTTCAACTAATATGACATAATTAACTTCAGACTGGTGTTTTTCAAACTTTGTCAATATGCAAAATGCTTAAAAATGAATATGTCTTTTATGTTAGACTCCTGCCTGGTTAACAGAGATGATTCAGCACCCTACCTGGAGATCTCTTATTTATAGACTTGCAGAAGAATATCCTGACTGTTTGATGTTAAACTTTACTATAAAGGTATAGAACCTATAACAAATGTTTAAAGTTACGTTTTATTGTCAGTCTTTATACTTCAATTTATTTTGTCCTTTTAGCTTATATCTGATGCGGGATTCCAAGGTGAAATTACAAGCATCTCAACAGCAGCCCAACAAATTGAAGTATTTTCACGAGTTCTAAAAACTGCGATCGCTGGCTTTTTACAAAATACAGAGGACTGGCAGTCCAGCATACAAGAATGTGCGGTTAGTAATGCCATATATTAATGCTTAACAGACAATAATCGATTTCATTTTGCATCTACAAGAATGTCTACAAACAATTTTTCTGTTAGTAGAAAATGGTATGTCATGGACAACATACTTACGTCTACAGTCAAGTGTTATTGCAAATTTTGGCACAGGAATCGCGTGGTGGATTCATGATGAAAAGGCTTTCTCAAGAGATCACGAAATGTGCTCAACAAAAGTAAGAATATACGATTTAAAGGAAGTCGGACATTGTACCCCCGCCCATGTAAATTTCCCGGAGGGTGCTGCGTCCGACTATTCATAAAGTATTACAATTGTAAAAGGGTTGGATTATTATACATTTGTATCGATTATGTACCGCGTGTTCAGCCACCACGATGTTACTCCAATAACGATGGCATTAAACGGAGCTTCGAGTAGTCCTAGCGCGTGCCAAGCATTGGCGTCTATGCTATCGCGGAATACTCTAAATCCTGCCGACATTAGTGTTCTATTTCGTAATTATTCCACCGCGGAACCACCTCCAATAGAATTACTTCGAAACCCACAGTTTCTAGGTAAGAATATACTTACTCAGTTCTGTTATTTGTAAAGTGATACGTCCAAATACGTTATTGTATTTATTGCAGAATTGTTGGTCGACGCACTTTTCAAGCCTAGCGTCAAAATTAATCCCGAACATAAGCCAAAGTATATTTATTTATTGGCTTACGCAGCCAGTGTGTGCGATATTCCAGCCAAAAAGGGTCATGCACGCAAATTAAACAAAGACGATTTGAAAACGACTATTCAGGCGATCGAGAAAGTGCATAATATTTGCAACATTAATAAAGGATCCACCGAATTGGTCGCTGAATTGCATACTTTATATCAATGTATAAGGTACATTTAATTATGTGTCCTCTAGTATTATTTAATCCTTGCTCATTGAGTACCAGGTCATTTAACCCTGTGAATTTCTTATTCGCGTACACCTTGATAATTGTAGCTTTAGTAGCAATGTGGTCAGGTCGAAATGACCTGGTATTCATTGAGCGAGTGTTAATATAAATAACAGGTGTAGAAATTTGTTAATCTTGTATACTTTCTTTAGATTTCCTGTCGTGAGTGTAGGTGTAATTAGGTGGGTAGAATGTACTGTAACAGAACCATCATATTTTAAATTGTGCACGGAACACTGTCCTGTGCATCTTGCGCTGCTGGATGAGGTTGTTGTCTGCCATACTTTGTTGCATCCAAAAGTATTGCAACTTCTTGTACATTTATTCGAAAGTAAACAGGACGAACTGGAGATACTTGTACAGGTATGAATATATGAAAATGTATACTTTATCATTCAGGTAAGAGTCACGGAGATATGTTCGCTTTAATGTTGTACAGTTGGAGATGAAAAAGATGTTGATTGATAGAATGGTCAATCTGTTGAGCAAAGGTTGTGTGGTACCTGTGGTGTGTTACATTAAACAATGTTGGCAACGAGGAGATACAGATGTTTCTTTAATTAGATACTTTGTTACCGAGGTATGACTCTCTTTATGAATAATTAATGTATTAATAAATACATTACAGTCGTATTGATTAAATTTTATTGTTAGGTATTAGAAGCAATTGCCCCACCGTACACGACCGAATTTGTTCACTTATTTTTACCGATGGTGGAAGACGAAGAAATTACAGGAACAATGCGCGGTGATAGCGATAACGATCTCGTTTCTGAATTTATCGGTAAGTATCGTTCGGTATTTTTGAAAATTACGAAACAAAATTGTTTTAAATGTAATAATGTATTTTTCCAGTACACTGTAAAGCACATTGTCCTACCATAAGGTGATGCAACTTAATAGATAAAGGTAGGTTGAATTGGAAAAATGAACTTGCAATTTCGAGAGAAATATTTTTACTTCAGATGAACATGTGCGGTATTATCGTACATAAGTTACTATTACATTAAACATTGCTGTCTCTTCTTTCATGCGTAATGTACATGGATGTATGAATCTAGGAAAAGGATGACTTCCTCTCATCTGTGATATCCCAATTTAGACATTTTCTGCAACAAACACAGATAGCGTCAACAGAATGTAATTTGTGTAAATTATTACATTTCTTGTATTTGTTAATAAAGAGAAACTAAAACGGTTTACTTTTTCTAACAGTACAATATTGTTAAATGACATGCTATAATGAAAAAAACTGTTAATAGTCACACACAAAATTCTTCTGAAAGAAAATTAATCTTATCAGTCTCTGTGAATAATATAATTATGTATTTTTGCAAACAGGATTAATTTCACACAAATCTCAATGAATCTTTACACGGAATTGTAAACTTACAAATTCTGGTATGTCTATTACTTTTCATCTGCAATTAACCATTTTTCTATAGTACATTACTTATACAAGTGAAATGTGTAACTTAAATGGGAAAATAACTTTAAATGATAAAAGAAATTTCTCATTAAGATATACATTTAATTGTAGAAAGAAATACTTATTTAGAGTTAATTCCCTAAAGTTACAAGTATGGTAGACATAATAAAAAAAACGTCAATTAAAAATTATATGAAAATTAACTGGATACCGTCAGACTGTTTCTGAATATACTTACTAGCTGGTTTACCATCTTTCCATTGAGTAAATCTCACGTTTACATCATTGCGTTTCAAAGCTTCTCCCTTAGCATCACCTTTCAGAACTTGTCTAACAATTTTCGCAGCAATTTGCGAGTAATTGATGTAACTACAATAGACATTTCAAATACATGAGAAATGCTCTTAAAAGTTACATAACATATTTCTAATAATATTAATATAAGCTAACGGTATATAGATTTCAGTACGATTATCTTACTTTAACCCTGCTTGTCTCCACGCAGACATGTTTATGTTTCGTTTGAATTTTAATTCGAAAAAATCTTAATTTATCTTTACCAAAAGGTGCTTAGACAAACCAACTTCGATTTCAGATGTCGGTGTGTTTGATATAGTGAAGTTGGCTACGACTCGGGATAGTGATTTTTATAGAAGCGAAACTCCCACGAAACCTTTAATGTCCATCGTACGCATGCGCACTTGGAAACTCACGAACTTTCGTCATCGTAAAAATGATCTGAGTATATGGGTATGGAAGTATCAAACATAAATGCTTAATATAGAATACAACCAACGCAATTTCTGTTTTAAAATGTGATTCGAATGTTGTTTAAATTTTTTCAGATTTTGGTGAGCATGAGAATGAAATCTTGAACTAGGAAATGGCTTTTAATTGGTGACTGGTGACAGTGATATATATTCGGCCAATCGAAACACTGTATTTTTACCTGCCACGGCCAATCAGATGGCCTTATTGAAGTTAAGCGCTGTTGACGCGCTGACGTGAGTACAGAACGAATCAAACATACCGAGACTACGCAGCGTAAATTCATAATGGATATCTAGCAGCTGATTACTGACTTCTAGGAAGTTTCTCACAAGATGTCGGGGAGTATTTTGCGTGACAAGCCGCTGGTATGCTTTCGGACGATATGACTTGCTTATTGAGGTGCATGTCTGCAAAATTCCGGCCTACGTTAAATCCTAGAGTGTTGTAACATTGCTGATGAGAAGATCGACAAATTTCGACCAGCCTTCTGAACGTAAAAACTGGAAAGAGCAAGGGGATAGACTGTCTGCAAGAATTGTGTCAGTGCGTGTATTACTGCCAACTCCAATATTTGGAATACTAATATCTCTTCTGATTACCAGGCAGAATTTTCCTATTGCGTGAGAACTCGGTTTCATTGAAACACAAACTATTACAACTATTTCATATTGGGATGGGAGCTAAACCAAGCACTGTAGCACAATCCGCTGGAGGTAATAGGCAATCCTCTACTGGAGAGAATGAGACTACTATGCAGAGTTTTTCTTTGCGGCCATCTCTACCCGAAGGTGTTAGCATGTTGCAACACCAGCATCAGCAAGGCAATCAGTCGCAGGCTTCTCGAGTATCTGGAGATAGTAGGCAACGTGCTCGGTCATTGAGTTACGTGCCAGAGCGCTCCTTAGAAGAACGAGAGAGGCTTGATACCCCTAGTGGTGTTGGAATCAGCCCAGTACTTGGTCTAACACTACCCTATGAAGTCGAAGAAGATGTTGGAGGAGTTTATGCTGGCCATAGCTTGCCTTCTCATATGGGATCCCTCAACGGTAAGTTGCAGTGCTCATAGCTTTTATGAAATTCAAACTAGTTTATTGTTGTCTAATGAATTAAGCAACAGCTGAGAAACATTACATTATTGTTTATAAATGTATAATGTATGGTATCAATGTATAATGTATATACTGCATATATATATATATATATATATATATACATATAGAGTGCGCAAATGTGCATATATTAAATATGTACATTATATACATATATAGAGTGTTGAACTCGTACGTATTTACGTGTGTTGTGTGCGTGTGTGTATAGGTGTGTTTATGTGTAGGTATCATGATAAAATGAAACGTCATTTTTCATACTTCAAATAGGAGAAAAAGTAGTTCATTGTATGTTTATATGTGCAAATTGTTTGCGATACGTTGTATTATTGTTGTTGTTATGACAATTCTAGAATGTCTTCAAATTTTTCGATTTTTTAAAACAAACTGACGTGCAGAAGCATTTTTCTAATCGCGTATACAATCGGATTGAGCGCGGTGAAAGGTTAGGTTATGTTGTGATCACGTTTTATTGAAAAGCTTTAAATTAATTGCGAACAAAAGCAGCGGACATTTGTTTGGAGCATGTTGTCGGCTAGCTGTCCCAGAAACCACATATAAATCAATCATGATCAAATTAAGTTGCGTAAATTTTAAATCTTATTTACAACTATCTCGTATGAGGATGGGAGCTAAACCAAGTGCTGTAGCGCAATCCGCTGGAGGTAATGGGCAATCCTCTATTGCAGAGAATGAGACTACCATGCAGATTTTTTCTTCGCTCCACTCTCTACCCGAAGATGTTCATATGTTGCAACACCAGCAACAACAAGGCAATCAGTCTCAGGCTTCCCAAGTATCGGGAGATAGCAGGCAATGTGCCCGGTCACTGAGTTACGTGCCAGAGCTCTCCTTAGAAGAACGAGAGAGGCTTGATCCCCCTAGCGGTGTTGGAATCAGCCCAGTACTTGGTCTAACGCTACCCTATGAAGGTGAAGAAGATGTTGGAATCAGCCCAGTATTTGGTCCAACAGTACCCTATGAAGTTGAAGAAGATGTTGGAATCAGCCCAGTACTTGGTCTAACGCTACCCTATGAAGTAGAAGAATATGTTGGACGAGTTTATGCAGCCCATAGCATGCCTTCTCATATGGGATCCCTCAACGGTAAATTCAAATTAGTTTACTGTTGTGTAATGAATTAAGCAACAGCTGAGAAGTACATTACATTACATTGTTATGTTTATAAATGTATAATGTATATATATACATATATATTTATATATATATATGCATAAATATGCGTATATATACAAAAGAACACACAAAGATATAGAAACACATACGTACGCGCCGCGGACATACATGTGCATACACGCGCACGAGGTTTGAAAATTTATAACATATACATGTCAGTTTTTAATATAGCAATATCAAAGATTTTATTATTGATTTCGTAACAGTGTTGAACTCGTACGTACGTCGAACTGACGAACAGAAGCATCTTTCTAATCTCCTATACAAACGTGTTCAGCGCGATGAAAGGTTAGGTTTATGTTGTCATCACGTTTTATTGGAAAGCTTTAAGTTAAGAGCAAAAGGCGGTGGATATTTGGTTGGGCGCATGTTGTCTGCTAGTTATCCCGGTAATCACATGTAAATCACTCGTGATCAAATGTAGTTGCATAAATTTTAAATCTTACAAATATTTCATTATGGGGATGGGAGCTAATTAAAGTGCTGTAGCACTATCCAATGGAGGTAATGGGCAATCCTCTATTGCAGAGAATGAGACTGCCATGCAGATTTTTTCTTCGTACCACTCACTACCAGAAGGTGTTCGCATGTTGCAACACCAGCTTCAGCGAGGCTATGTGTCTCAGGCTTCTCGAGTATTGGGAGATAGCAGGCAACGTGCTCGGTCATTGAGTTACGTGCCAGAGCTCTCCTTAGAAGAACGAAACAGGCTTGATCCCCTTAGGGGTGATGGAGCCTTAAGTACCCATACGGGATCCCTCAACGGTAAGTTGAAGGGCTCATAGCTTTTATTAAATTCAAACTAGTGTAATGTTGTATAAGGAATTAAGCAACAGCTAGGAGACATTACATTATCATATTTACAAATGTATAATGTATATATATACATATACATATATGCATAGATATGCACACAGGTATAAAAGAACGCACTATGGTAGAAAAACACATACGTATGCTAGCGCGCGAGCACAGATGTGCATACACGCGCACGAAGTATGAAAATTTATAAGACACACGTATCGATCTTTAATACAGTAATATTAATCATTTTATTATTGATTACTTAACAGTGTTGGCTCGTACGTATTTACGCGTCGTTATGTGCGTGTGTGTGTAGGTATTATAATAAAAGGGATTGCCATTTTTCATACTTTCAATGGAAGAGAAAGTAGTTCATTGAATGTTTATATGTGCACATTGTTCGCGATGCGTTGCATTATTGTTGTCGTTGTTGTTATGACAATTGTAGAATGTTTTCAAATTGTTCGATTTTTTCAAACAAATTGACGTACAGAAGCATTCTTCTAATCGCGTATATAATCGGATTGAGCGCGGTGGAAGGGATAGGTTATGTTCTGACCATGTTTTATTGAAAAGCTTTAAAATAATTTCGAGGAAAAGACAGGGGAGATTTGTTTGGCACATGTTGTCTGCTAGTTGTCGCGGTAACCACATCCAATTCAGTCTTGATCAAACGTAGTTGCGTAAATTTTAAATCTTACAACTATTTCATATGGGGATGGCAGCTAAACCAAGTGCTGTAGCACAAGCCGGTGGAAGTAATGGGCAATCTTCTACTGGAGAGAATCAGACTACCATGCAGAGTTTTTCTTTGCTCCCCTCTCTTTCTGAAGGTGTTAGCATGTTGCAACACCAGCATCAGCAAGGTAATCAGTCTCAGGCTTCTCGAGTATCAGGAAATAGCAGGCAATGTGCTCGGTCAATGAGTTACGTGCCAGAGCTCTCCTTAAGAGAACAAGAAAGGCTTGATCCCCCTAGGGGTGTTGGTGTCGGCTCAGTACTTGGTCTAACTCAACCTTATCGAGATCATGAAGATGTTGGAAAAGTTTATGCTGCCCATAGCTTGTCTTCTCATATGGGATCCCTCAACGGTAAGTTGAAGGGTATCACAGCTTTTATGAAATTCCAACTAGTTTACTGTTGTATATTGAATGAAACAACAGTCGAGAAACTTTACGTTGTTATGTTTATAAATCTATAATATAATATATATGTATATATATACATTGATACGCATACATATACAAAAGAACACACGAAGTCATATAAACGCATACGTATGCGTGCGCGCAAACATACATGTGCATACACGCGCACGAGATATGAAAATTTATAAGATACACATGTCGATTTTTAATTCAGTAATATTAATCATTTGATTATTGATTACATGACAAAGCTTGTACTCGTACGTATTTACGTGTCGTTGTATGCGTGTGTGTATAGGTCTGTTTGTGTGTAGGTATAATAGTAAAAGGGATTGCCATTTTTCATATTCTAAATAGAAGGAAAAGTAGTGAATTGAATGTTTATATGTGCAAATTGTACGCAATACATTGTATTGACGTCGTCGTTGTTGTTATAACAATTATTGAATGTTTTCAAATTGCTTGTTTTCTTAAGAGAGAGACTGACGTACAGAAAGATTTTTCTAATCACGTATACAAGCGGATTTAGAGCGCTAAAAGGTTAGGTTATGTTGAGACCATGTTTTATTGAAAAGCTTCAAATTAATTGGGAGAAAAAGGCAGCGGACATTTGTATGGCGCATGTTGTTTGCTAATTGCCTCAATAGCCAACAAGTAAATCAATCATGATCAAACGTAGTTGTGTAAATCTTAAATCTTCATTACAACTATTTCATATGGGGATGGCAGCTAAACCAAGTGCTGTAGCGCAGTCCGCCGGAAGTAATGGGCAATCGTCTACTGGAGAGAATGAGACTACCATGCAGAGTTTTTCTTTGCTCCCCTCTCTACCCGAAGGTGTTAGCATGTTGCAACATCAACATCAGCAAGGCAATCAGTCTGAGGCTTCCCGAGTATCGGGAGATAGCAGGGAATGTACTCAGTCATTGAGTTACGTGCCAGAGCTCTCCTTAGAAGAACGAGAGAGGCTTGAATCCTCTAGGGGTGTTGAAGTCGGCCCAGTACTTGGTCTATTACCCTATGAAGTCGAAGAAGATGTTGGACCAGTTTATGCTGCCCACAGCTTGCCTTCTCATATGGGATCCCTCAACGGTAAGTTGAAGGGCTCGTAGCTTCTATCAAATTCGAACTAGTTTACTGTTTTATAAAGTAACAGCTGAGAAATATTACATTGTTATGTTTATATATGTATAATGTGTATGTATATATATACATAACAAAAGAACACACAAAGATATTAAAACACATACGTATGCGCTCGCGCGGGCATACACGTGCATACACGCGCACGAGGTATGAAAATGTATAACATATACATTTCAATTTTTAATATAGTAATATCAAAGATTTAATTATTAATTACGTAGTAGTGTTGAGCTCGTAAGTATTTACGTGTTGTTGCGTGCGTGTGTGTGTATAGGTTTGTTTGTGTGTAGGGATCATCATAAAATGAAATGCTAGTTTTCATAATTTAAATAGAAGAAAATTTAGTTCATTGAATGTGTATATGTGCAAATTGTTCGCGATACGTTGTATTGTTGTTGTTGTTGTTATTGTAACTGTTGCTGCTGTAGTTGTTATAATGATTATTTAATATTTTCAAATTGTTCGATTTCTGAAAACAATCCGACGTGCAGAAGCATTTTTCTAATCGTGTATACAATTGGATTTAGAGCGGTGAAAGGTTAGGTTATATTATGATCAGGTTTTATTGAAAAGCTTTAAATTAATTGCGAGAAAAAGGCGGCTGATATTTGTTTGGCGCATGTTGTCTACTAGTTGTTTCGGCAACCACATGTAAATCAATCGTGATCAAACGTAGTTGCGTAAATTTTAAATCTTACTTACAACTATTTCATATGGGGATGGCAGTTAAACCAAGTGCTGTAGCACAATCCTTTAGAGGTAATGGGCAATCCTCTACTAGAGAGAATGAGACTACCATGCAGAGTTTTTCTTTGCTTCCCTCTCTACCCGAAGGTGTTAGCATGTTGCAACGCCAACATCAGCAAGGCAATCAGTCTCAGGCTTCTCGAGTATCAGGAGATAGCAGGCAATGTACTCGGTCAATGAGTTACATGCCAGAGCTCTCCTTAGAAGAACGAGAAAGGCTTGATTCCCCTAGGGGTGTTGGGGTCGGCCCAGTACGTAGTCTAACGCTACCCTATGAAGATGATGAAGATGTTGGACGAGTTTATGCTGCCTATAGCTTGCTTTCTCATATGGGATCCCTCAACGGTAAATTGAAGGGCTCATAGCTTTTATGAAATTCAAACTAAGTCTACTGTTGTATAATGAATTATCAACAGTTGAAAAACATTACATTGTTATGTTTATAAATGTATAATTGATTATATGAGTATATATATATATACATTGATATGCATACATATACAAAAGAACACACAAAGATATAGAAACACATACGTATCGCGCGTGCGCGCGCGAGAGCATACATGTGCATACACGCGCATGAGATATAAAAATTCATAACGTATACATATTAATTTTTAATATAGTAATATCAAAAATTTTATTACTAATTACATAACAATGGTGAACTCGTACGTATTTACGTGGAGTTGTGTGCGTGTGTGTGTAGGTGTGTTTGTGTGTTGGTATCATAATAAAATAAAATGCCATTTTGCATAATTTAAATAGAAGAAAATTTAGTTCATTGAATGTGTATATGTGCAAATTGTTCGCGATATGTTGTATTGTTGTTGTTGTTATTATAATAATTATTGAATGTTTTCAAATTGTTCGATTTCTTAAAACAAACAGACGTACAAAAGCATTTTTCTAATCTCGTATACAATCGGATTTAGCGCGGTGAAAAGTTAGGTTATGTTGTGATCACGTTTTATTGAAAAGCTTTAAATTAATTGCGAGCAGAAGGCGGCGGACATTTGTTTGGCGCATGTTGTCTGCTAGTTGTCCCGGTAACCACATGTAAATCAATCGTGATCAAACGTAGTTGCGTAAATTTTAAATCACGATCGTGGAAAGTGTAAATTTACAAATAATGACGTTTTAAGATCGAAACAAAATTTTACTATTTGGGATGGAAGGGGTCGAGTTATGCCGATTTTATTATGGGAATTATAATAAGTTCATGCTTAAATGAGTCTGAGACTGAGGTTGTTCCAACTAATCAAGTGAGAAGAATTCTTTATGGTACAGTTTCAATTATTTTTACGATTTATCGTTTATTAACCTGTTTACAGTTCGTATCAATGGATAATGTCTTTTATTTTAAAGGTCTAAAGTGTCCTGTATGCTTCAAATTTATTCTACCGGATGATATAGAATATCACCTGGTCATATGCCTGACCAAACCACATCTTAGGTACAATGGTGAGTTTATATTTATATTAATTCTTTTGTAGTTCCAATATTAAAATGCATGTGTATACACGTATACATACAGAAAGAAGAAATTAACATATTATCATTTGCATTGCATTCCAGAGGATGTATTATCTGATAAGAGAGGCGAATGTGTTATCTGTTTTGAAGACTTACAACCTGGTGATGTTATAGCCCGTTTACCATGCTTTTGTATATATCATAAAAAGTAAGTATGTTGTGATGTTTAAACATTATCAATATAGATAAAAATTATATTGTGCGTGTTGCATTTTTTGTTTGTATTAACTCTAAAAAGACATAATGACATTTTCACTGAGGCCCATAGATACATGCAAATGTCTGTACGTACAAATATTATTATCCTCTTACAGTTTTTTTAAAGTATTATAAAAATTCTAGTTAGCAAATTCTTTACAAAGTTGTAGCAACTCGACATTGTCATTCTAGGGTTAATGATGCGATTCTGTCTGTAATTCGAAACCAACCAAATGTAATTGATGTATTTCAGCTGCATTGATAAATGGTTTCAAGTGAATCGTAGTTGCCCCCAGCATCCTGGGGATTGATTTATACCCATTGAATATGGAAGAGCACAATGCAACTTGTTGCTGACCCAGAAGACTCCCATTTCGATGGGAATAAAATGGGAGGAAACAGCAAAGATTTGAAAAAAGCTAGTCAAGATGGCTGCTAGTCCACTGTGGTGGTTGGTGCGTGTGGTTGTTCGACTGAATGACACATACTCAATTTGAATATGAGAACAGACATTTAATTAAATCCTTAATTATATTACTTGTAAGCAGGGGACTTAAAAATCGCCATAAGATTCAACGACACAATGCTATTACTTATACGTATCTGTAATTAATCTATTAGTGCTCTATAAGCTTATTATCAATTGTACCATATTTATAAATTTTACTTAGTTCTACATCTTGAAGTCGAATTAGAGTTAAGCAAGATGATCTGCATTGTTATTGGTTATTTCACCTTTTTTGGAAAAGGGGGTAGAATGAGTGTTAGTCGAAGGGCCTGTATAATAATTAGGCAACATCTATTTTAAACGAGTTAATTATATTTTTAATGATTTAATTATGAATCTAATGTTTCATTTTTGTTGTCTGTTGGGGAATGAATACAAGAAAGGATATTTTTGATACTTTCATAAAAGAAAGAGTCGGATATATAAAAGTTTTAAGAAATGGACTTTTACTAGTAATGCTGTTGAAGCCTGTAACAACAATAAAAATATACATTTGAATTTCTTTATTAGAATTTAACGTTCGTGATAAATTTCATTTACTTTTTTAGAGAGAGAGACAAGGAATATCGACGTTCTCCAATCATGGAATATAAACTTGCTATTAGTTGGAAATTAGTTATTTTATAATTAATATCTTTTTTATATGATAAGCATTAACATAACTCATGGTAGTTTTTGTAACAGAAATAAACATGGTCTGTCAATTTTCCAGTAATATACACGTTGTATATATCTGAATTAGACTTGCATTACAGATCGTAACAAAAGTCTATCAAAATGAGAAAAATTTTAAACCAAATACAACTGCAAAAATGAATCAAGCATTCAATATGTTAAATATAATAATAATGATGAAATAAATACATAAATTCTGTATTAATAAAACTATTAAATTTACTACTGTTTTTAAAATTATGAATAGTGAGTGGTATTGTTATATTTTTGTTTACAAATCATTACATTTAAAAATATAAATTCCTACATATAACTAATTAACGAAGATTTTCTCCATTCACACGGAGGAACTTTTTTAATTAATAGTATAGGTATCCACATGATGTTTACGTTGCTGTGTGGAATCGTTGATCACCGTGACTCGAGGAGCTAATTACTCACGGTATTTAATTAGAATCCGTAACAGATCGACTAGGAGTATGATCGAGATAATTGAGTGTAAGCAAAATAGAATAATGATATAAAATAGGCCGTTGTTGCCGATGTAAGCGCACAGAATTAGTAATCGTTAGTGGAAATAAAAGATTTTCTATGTTTCATTATATTATAGAGATGTGTTAGTTATTGACTACGATCAAGAAGCTGTTGCCGAAATTCGTAAGAACACATTTAAATCTCCCTCTCAAAATACAAATTACATGAACCCCCCTTCTCTGTAATATATCAAAGAACTACTAATAATTCTGTTTCTGATCTTTACATTCATTAAAAGTAATTTTCCACACGCTTTTCCTCATTAGGAAGAAAAATACATATTCTAAAACACTTTAGAATTTGCTTATTTTATTTATATATTTTGTGTAATTATTAGACAAGGGAACATGTTCACGCGAGTTTCACAAACTAATTTTTATGAAATTTATTAATTTTTTTTCGTATTGGCTATCGTACACATTGGAGAGGCAATATCAAATTTTGAGGGTCGAGGACACATTTCTTACAATAGCTTAGGAATCTGTAGACATAGGGCAACATTTTTTTAGATTGTATCTTTTTAAATAGGGAATTTAATACTGTAAAAAGATTGTAACCGAAGAGGGTGTTACTACATAATACATATGTGCGGTCGGAAGGTAAGAATGCTAACCGACCATTGGGATAGAAAGTTGATTAATCATTGCCTTTCATCGAAATGATCGCTTAGGGTCCCATGGACATTCTTATTCATGTGTGAAGGTGTTCCTCATGCCCTTCATACGCCCTTTATTCAGTATGTTCATCAAGGACAATGCAAAATACAAAAAACAGGAAATACTCTCGTCGATACTGAGAATTTCGTTACACTTGTAGTAGCGTGTACATAGAATTGAAAGTTAGAACTTTTTTTTTATGTAATCATTACAGTTCTTTTTTTCTAATTTTAAGTTTATCAGTTGACTGTCAACTACATGTTGATATTTGTAAATTATTGATAGCATAGTTGGATGCGATCTGTACAGAAATTAAATATTAATAAACATCTATAATTGTTATATAGAGATTTTCTTTAAATTGCTGTTATTGCTATTGTCATTGTTATTCGCGTCAGTATATTTAGAATTATTCTGACACTTTCAATTAGCAAATAAACACAATCTATAAGACGAACAGAGATACATACGCATATATATATATATATCCATATAATATATTCGTACATACACATTACCTACATTGTTATATGTACATGCTAAATGCATTCATCTCCATGGTATCCAACATTATAAACTGTTGTTCTCTATATTTTTCAAAACTTATAAACATCATAGTACACGGATATGTATTGTAATCCGTATACCGTATAAAAAAAAACAAAAGAAAATAATTACGTGTAAAAATTTATATTTACATGAAAAAATGATATTACATTTATATTTAAAATATACATGGCGTTAATCAAAGTGTACGCAGCAATTTAAAATATCATTATCCGAATATGTGAAGAGATATTAGCTGTTTGCGTATTTATTTAACAAACGATTATTAATAAATAAAATGATTAGAGTGTATGACGCACTATCGTACTAGGGAAATAAATGATAAAAACTGACGAGAGTTAAACAGTTTAAGAAACGCGATCAAACGCGTTACATGTTGCATATGAGAGCTTAATTTCGGAATATATAACTTGGTTCTATTTATTTTTTAACTATACGCTTGGTTACAACTTTTTTTAAACTTGATATGTATGGTCATGACATTTACTAATATGTTCTGCAATCGTATTTTTCAAGAGTTAGTATAAGTATAACGAACAATTGTACATACACCGTGAAAGTTAAAATAATAAATTCGATTTACTTATAGTAGAAAATGTTCGAGCTGTTTGTACAATAGTTTGAAAAGTTTCTATTCGCGTAATTCTTAGCTGCATACGATGTACTAAGTATATGTTTTATTTTTAACGGAATTGTTTTTGCTCTGGCCCTGTGAACGAAAAACAGTTAACATCCGAAAGGCATCGGTTTTCAATCGAAGATTTCTGTGACATTTCGACAATACCATTCGCGATTGAAGTAAATGCACGGAATATAGTTAGCATGACACATAACCTAGAAACACTTAACTTTCAAAACGATTTGTGGAAAAGGTTTTGATGTCATTATTAAGACGTTTAAAACCATCAGTGAATCAGTGTAAGTGATATCAACGTTGACTTCGTTCCCTTCGATTTGTTCTACGCTTTCGTACGCTGTTTATTCATTCTCCAAGAGGAATAACTATTTATCTTATAAATCGCTGTATTTACAAGAAAACTTACGAACAATATAAATCAGTATGCGTTTGATTGTGCATTCCCAGAAGACACACTTTTCAGCAAAGTGTTCGTGAACAATGTAAATATATCGCCGTTGTTGTGAAAAATTAAGTTTGATGCAACTATCAAATAATAACCTTGATCAGTTTCAAACGAGAATTCCATCAAGAATATATTAATGTTTCGAACAAGCTTCTCTTGTCAAAGGTAATTTAATCATATTTTTTACCGCATCGTTTCTCCTCCGAGCGTACGCGTAAGTCGTACTAATTAAATATTAATTTCAGCTGATCGTAGGATGCTCTTGCAAAATAATTCAATCAAGGATTATTATTTTAGTAAAATCGTTAGGAAACGAAAGTAACAGAGATCAATTCGAAATACATGGGAGGAGATTTACAGAGGATCATTTCAATACCATGTGAAGAAGTTTTTGGTTAAAGTTGGTAACTTTGTTTATTTATCGTAGATATTGGTTTGATTAATTGTACATATATTACGAACATTTCTAACTTCTGCATGCTCATATGTATGTATGTATGTTTGTAGGTAGTCATGGATGAAAGGAGGGTAGCAGATTACTTTGTTATCGCTGGTTTGCCTGGTCAAGATAGTGATTTTGAAAATGATAACGAAACCCAAGAGAAATTGGAAGATTGGTATCAGGAGGGAACGCATGTCAAGGACATGCACATGAAACCTCCGATCACTGATCTTGTCATTATATTCCCAGCATTAGGTGAACAATGTCCAGAAGGATACACTTTGTTGGAGCATACTGTTACAGGTTTATCCGCTGATTTAAATCATGGTAGCTTAAGAACAAATGAATGTTATTTATGTTATCGGAGAGGCAGAGACAAACCTCCTTTAGTTGATATAGGTGAGACAAGTTAAGATATATTAACGCATTTGTGACTGGTCAGATTTTTAAACGACATAAGATCATCAAAAGGACTCTGTTACCAGTCATGAATACATTAGAAATGAAATTAAGAGAATACATTTAATAAAAGAAAGACTGATTTCAGGTGTCATTTACGATGGCAAAGAACGCATAATGCAAGATGCAAAAATGGTGTTGGAAACTCCCAAGGGACATGTGGCAAACGTGAACAACTCAACATCGAGAATCTTTGTCACATACAGACGGGCAAGTCATAAAATGTCCTGTAACTCTTTAGTCGTGACAGACATATGCGTCATTCTGACAAATAAAGGGGAAACACCTCCTCACGCTTTCTGTGTTATCAATAAGAACTTGAACAAAGGCATGTTGGGCAGTGACGTATATTTATGTTACAAGAAGTCAATGAATCGCGCGAACCTAATATCCTTCAAACCAGCCGTGCTGTACAAATATCCGATGTCGGATTACAATAGTTTTGTTTTCCCAAATTCCGTCGCAATGTTTTGTTTGCCGATGGGAGCGACGATAGAATGTTGGCCGAAAATGGCCAGCAAACCGAAACCAGTGTTCTCAACGTTTGTCTTAACCGTTGCCGATGCGGCGCAAAAAATCTACGGTTCGGCGATCACATTCTACGAGGAGGTCGAACTGGAAATGGATATTTCCAATTCTAAAGAGAATCAACAATTGCCCGATATTCTCGCGGAGAACATTCAGAATTCTGGTAAGAAAATAGAAAATAATTGAAATCGTTGAACATGTACGAAGAATAACTTTTCATTTATTGTGTTTCTCTCTCTTTCTCTCTCTCTCTCTCTCTCTCTCTCTCTCTCTCTTTCTCTCTGTCTCTTTCAGTTGACCATACAGAAATCGATAAGGGGCAGTCGCAAGTAAAAGCGCTTAAGCGAACTGGAATACTTAAGAAGCTTACTCAACTGCAATTGGAGAAGCTGCAGTTGACGGATCCCGCTTCGCAGTCGTTGAATATCAGTAAATCGATATGCATCCTGTCCCACTGGCCGTTCTTCGATACGTTCGAGAAATTTTTAGTTTTTCTACATAGCATGGTTAACAACAAACCACAGAACGTTCCTATCGAGAAGTATATAGCATATTTTTTGTACGATATACCGTTCCCGAGCCCGCAGAGACCAAGAATCCTTGTACAATTAAGTAGCGACGATAGATTAATTTTAACGCAACCGGAGGACTTGGCGTTGCCTAGGTCCGGCGCCAGTTTCCGGCAGTTACTTACCAATTTAGGGCCTGACAATTGTTTACTTATATTGCTGTTAATATTAACCGAGCAGAAGATACTTGTACATTCGTTGCGTCCTGATGTTCTCACATCGGTCAGTGAAGCTATCGCGATGATATTGTTTCCATTCAAGTGGCAATGTCCGTACATACCACTATGTCCGTTAGGTTTGGCAGAGGTAAATTATACTTCTACGTAATAGATGAGGCGTACGAGTTACCACGGTGCAATATATAATGAAATGTACTTGAAAATTACAGGTGTTACACGCTCCATTACCGTTTTTAATCGGTGTGGACTCGAGATTCTTTGATCTGTACGATCCACCGTCCGACGTTAATTGCGTTAATTTGGATACAAACAATATAGCGATCTGCGATGACAAGAGATATTTGAACGTGAAGCTGCTGCCGAAGAAGGCAGCCAGACAACTTCGTAATTGGCTGGAGCATCTTTACTCGAAGTTGATTTCTTTAGGAAAAAGTTATTCGTCCATGAAAGGTACTTACTGCTATCTCGCCTGATTTCTCTTTCTTTGGTAGACTGCGAATTTTTATGTAACATAAAAATCGATACTAGAGTCATATAGACATTCATTTCTGTTCTTAATCATTTTTTAAATTCTTCAAATGTATTCGCTATTTTGCGTTCAAACTTATTAATAGAATTTCATTTATAATCGTTCCTCTTTCTTTTCAGATACAGACGACGAAGAGTTCAGTGTTGACAAAGAGTTCCAACAGAAGCGGAAGGAACAGGCTCTGGAGCTTGAAATACAAGACGCTTTTTTAAGATTCACCGCGACCATATTGAAAGGGTATCGCGCGTTCTTATTGCCGATCACGAAAGCTCCAACGGTCGGCTCGACGGATCCGACCAGTTTGTTTAACATACAAGCGTTTCTTAGAAGTCGAGACAAGGCTCATGCGAAATTTTATAGCATGTTAGTGAAGACACAGATGTTTATAAGGTAATACGCGCGTGGTTTTATATAATTATTTCAGCTTCACGTTTTTTTTTATTCGTGCAGCATATACTTTTATCCGCTACTGTACCACTTATTACGATATTTGAAATATGAATCAAATATCGATATTGATATAAGATATCGTGCTCGCTTTCTCAGTATTTGTGAAAGTGTTGATCTTATACTAATCTTTACTGACAACAAGATATCTTAAATACCGATTAATACTGTCAGCGTCCGATTCATATTTATTTGTTATGATAACTGTGATTATGTAGCGTGTTACGTAATAAAATAAATTACTAAATTTTAATCTAACTTTTTCTCTTTATTTTTTAGGTTTATAGAAGAGACGAGTTTCGTATCCGACATGGATATGGCGGGTCTAGCGTTTTTCGACGAATGCACAGAACGCGTCGAGGATGAAAATGGTAAAAATATCGATGTAATATCAATTTTGTTGCCTTCCACTTGCTTGACATTTTTGTGATATGTATCGTACAGTACCACTTTTGGAGTTGGATGAATCTCAGCATAGCGAACGAACAGTATTTATACCTCCACCTGAAGCTGGACCGAATCAGGCACCGATCGTTTATCACACATTTAAATTAAATCCCGACCTGATAAGACCACAGAAACACTTCAACATAAGAAACGCGAATTTAAGTGCCTTCGGTATAATACCAGGGAGTCCCATGGCACGCAGAACCAAACACGAAATCAAGGTGGCGCAAAGGATGGCGCGCAAACAGGTCAAGTCGGTCCCTTCATTTCGACATTATTTTTATTTCGAACTAACGAATAATATTTCGTTTAGGCAGCGAAGCCAAATCGGTGGGGCAGATGTCTGCTAGGCACTTGTTACAGCCTTTGGTTTCTACACCTGCCTGCAATGCTGCAAGTGTCTAACCAGCCAGCTACAACTTTGCACCAGGCGTATGATCTGCTAGTGAAAATGTCGAAGTTACACCTGGATCCTATCGAAGAGGTGAGAGCTTTCGCGAGCTTAGATACGGGGATCTGAAACTATTGTTGTCCCAGCTTAGAAATCAAGTTTACATTTGTCCGAACAACTCGATGAAAGATTTCTTCGGTTACAGGTCTGTTACAGAGCTATGATGCAACTTTGCGGTGTTTACGGGCAACCTGTGCTGGCTGTGAAATTATTATTTCACATGAAACGCAGCGGTGTTCAGCCGAACGCTCTCACTTATGGATTTTATAATAAGGTTTGTTACTTTCCTCAACGACTATGCGTCTTTTTCAATTTCTTTAGATGCATGATCATAATGAAGTTATCAATGAAAACCTGCGTAGGCTGTACTCGAAGCAACTTGGCCGTCCGACATGACTAATTCCAGCCAATTGATGTGGAACAAACTCCGAAATGCCATAGTCGGAGCAGCATTGTTTAAGAGGGCTGGCAAACGCAGCGCTAGACGAAGGTTGAGCTCGACCGCAGATTTATTAACTGTCGATGGTAAAATCGCGAATATGGAACACGCGTTTTCTAGATCCAGCCTAGACAGCTCTCATTCTCAAGACACGGAAGCTGCCCACAGCGACTGTAAGTACCGATTAATATGCTTTGCCGTCAATCATTCCCATTCACGTTCTCATTTTATTTGCTCAGCTACGAAAGGAAGTTCCACTTCGGATTTGCCGGAGTATGGGCCATTCGAAATAAAAAAGCTTCCTCGTCAGAACAGTATAGTGAAAGACTCTGTGGCATTGAATGCTATACAAATGGAGGAACTAAGTGATCTACCGATGACGCAAAGGTAACAATAACCCAAACCATATAATGTGTAACGAGTTTGTTCTACAGGGTGGTTAAGCGTGATTATTCAGTTAAGTGTGCCTCCTAAATTACTTGTAATTTACATTTGTTTCAGATTGGTTCCAAATTTGGAATCACCATTGAAGAGTCCTATACGCACACCAGTGACAGAGAATGACCCGTTGGGTGCCCTGATCAATGACGAGACACCAATTGTTTCGCCTTCAGAAGAGAATGATTCGAATTGCTCAACATGTACTCTGACTGTTTTTAATAATGTCGAGGAGAGGCCGGGAGGACCGCTTTTGTTTCGAAGGTAAATTTGTTTCGTCGATTTTGGTTCGATTTACCTCCCCTCTCTGCACGTGTAAAATTGCACAATTTGTTTGTTTCTCTAGCAATGCCTTGCCACGTAGCGCAACATTTCACCAGTCTATAGATGAAACGACCGGCGTAGCGATAGGCGGCCATTTACAGAGAAGCGAGACCATGCCCCACTCTGTGGCTCAGCAAGGGGAACAAGATAAAGAGAGAGAGAGGCTGGTAGAATTGAGCAGTCTTTGGTCTCAAAAGGACAGCGTCACCTCCAGCTTGTCTAGCCTAGGATCTAGTTTGAAGCTTAGTTTTAAGTAAGTCGAATGTATCTCTTCTATTCGATGAAACTTTATTATTAGTACTACTATTTGAAATATTTCCATATCTATTGATCTAGGTTGATACATCAAATTTGATTTGTTTGTCTCTGATTTTTTCCCTGCGATTGTAAGGTAACTTTGAAATTTTTATACTTAATACGGTTACTGGTGGAAAAGTCTCAGAGAAAATAAGATATAAAATTAGTATTCGTACTGAGCTACACATTGTGAAGTTGTTTCATACAGCTATAGATATGGAGATATTTTGGATAATAGTTTCTATTCACTCACCTTGTATATATCACTTAAGACACCGTTGATAATGGTAAAAAGAATTAGCATTTAAGAACGTGTAACTTAAGATAGCATTCGTGTTTCAGCACCACAAGTTTAACAGGGAAGAAATCAAATGAATTGATACTCGGTGGCTTAAACAGTTTAAAATCAGCCGCCACAACGGTGGTGAAAAAATTTGACGTGATCAAAGAGGCTATTTCGGCGACCAGCACGCCCGTGAAACTTAAAGAGCGTGACTACAGAATGTCACACGGAGCGTCGCACGAGTCACTGGATTCGGCAGATGGATCTGTGCAAGATCGTAACGAAGCCCTGAAAATGTCTGGTTTGTACAAGTCGAAACTCCGCCATGTAGACCTGCAGAACAGCTACCCGCGATTAGTATAGCCGCCAACATTCCCTGTGGCTGGCAGATTTGTCGCTAATATTTTGGAAATTAAACGAGACCGTCACTATCACAGGAAGAAGTTATTGAAGATGTTGTGAGATTTATATTGAAATCAGAGGATGGGTAGCTATTCTGCAGGTTCGATTTCTGCTAAAGGACGAAGGGATACGAGGAGATTAATTCGACGAATTTTCTGTAAATAGCTGACGGAAATATAGACTCTTGTTTGGACGATCTGGAATGTTTATATTCGAAAGGATCAAGGGAACTCGACGAACGAATCGCTGTCGAGCTTGTACTGTCTAGTGCTAGTCGATGTCATCATTGTGCCTCCATACTTTACGATGAAGAGATCATGGCTGGCTGGCAACCGGAGGACTCGAATTTGAACACGGTCTGTCAGTATTGTGACAAAGCGACAGTACCTCTGCTGACTATAACGATATTAGACTATAGGTAATGCAAGATACAGTATAATGTCTCTGTAGATGTCGCAGACCCTACTTTGCCAATTCTTGCCATTGCTATTCTTCTTGGAATTAATTTTGAGATTACGTACCTTTATTGAACTACGAATCTTTACCTAAACTCAAACTGTTCTGCATCGATTATATTAGATATTATAATCTAGTTATTAACCTGCGACGTTTATAGGGGCGATCGGGTATACGGAATGATTGATGGAAAATAAAACTGTCGAATATGTCCGTCGATCGTTAGAATACTGGAATACTTGTCCACGGAGATATTCAGACGTGTTTAGTTCCTATCTTAACTCACTTTGTATACAGTTCGAGTCCACAGCGTTACGATAGTAACATTGATGTAATATTCATTGTTGAAGATGCAAAGAAAACGAAAGGAAGAACGATCCTCTAATGGGAGCACTAGTTGAACTTTTGGATAAACCAAAAGAGTTATTGGAACCCACCACAGTGCCATATTTGAACCCTTTAGTTCTAAGGAAGGAGCTAGAAAGTGTCTTAAGCCAAGAAGGTGATACATGTCTCACGAAGCATAAGTTCATCGAAGAACATCCAATAGTTTATTGGAATCTTATATGGTACTTTGAACGAATTAATTTAACGAGTCACCTGCCAGATCTATGGTTAAGTAATGATAAGAAGCACGAACAAATAAACTATGGTGCAGTAGGTGTCAAAACCATGTGGGATAACGAGAGACTCCATATGGATCGTCTGCCTATGTACCTCCAATCGAAGTTCAACGGTGCAGAGGATAAAACGTAAACGCAAATCATCATTGTTTTTCCACGCACGCAAATATTTTCAATATTTATTCTAACATTTTTATATATCATATTGCTTTGCGACAGGCTAATGCAGTCAGTGATCACGCACGTTCGTCGAAATGATCTAGTGGATCCTATTAAAAGAGTGGCCTTAGAAAGAAGCAGAAATCAAGCACCTGACCAACCTCTATTTTCTATATATCGTGATATCTTGTTTTTGGCATTTACTGTCTTGGGTAGAGGAAATATTGATCAAGGTATAATGAATTATTAAACATTTATATATTTGAATCTTTAATGTCCAGAATATAAATAGGTATACAAATTTGTTTTTGTGTCGCAGGTGTTTTTGACAGAGAATATACTTTATCATTAGAGAGATTATCGGAAGGTGAGCAGAAGCTGTTATGTAAATTTGATGCTCCGCCCTCGATGATGTCAGTGTACTGCAGACGTTATTTTAAGCAACTGAGCGTGTAAAAATAAAGAGTAAAAAAGGTATAAAAGAAAAAAGAAAAAAAAGAATGGTGTAATATATTGTGAAAAATGAATAGAACATTCTGGAGAAACATTACAGGTTTATCTGTTCAAGTCTGATTTCGAAATTCGTAGTGGAGATCGATTTTCTTTTTTAGATGAACGTGTGTGCGATCATTTTCCATGAAAATTTTCTTCAAAGCGGGGACGCGCGACGCGCGACGCGTCTCGCGAGAATTCGCTTGTTAAATACGAGTTTTACACTTCCCGTTTCATTTCTATTCGACGTATGCAATTTACTATAAATAATTCTTTTTTTTTATTTAGAAACTAGGCTGCGCATACAATCTCTTATGGCAATATGTGAATACCCCCTTAGTTGTATCTATCGACGTGATATTAATCATTTTTTCAGTACCAAAGAAACTGACTTGATCATAAAACTGTACATTCGATTTCTTTTTTAAATACGAATCGAGGATATGCGGTACGCAAGTAACGCAACAAGAATTTTTTAATTGGTATCACGGGTTGCGTTTTGAAACACGGAAGGTTGCAACAAGACTCTTTACGTATCTATGTAACATTAACAACAACAAAAAGACAATATTAATTTTCTTACATTTTAGTTGGAACAAAAAAAAAAAGAAATAGTTAATGACTAATAGCTGAGAATAACTTACGCGTTCACAATGAAAAGTGCTTGGAAACTGTAAACATAGACTCTCGTTTACATATTATTTTGTAGTGCTACCTGTACAAAACGGATTAAAGACTACTTCTATAAATTTGTTGCATTGGAAAACAAAAGTAATAGCAATCACTCGTCTGGTTTTCTCATTCTTCTTGATTCATGAATATTCATTTTATTTTTGCAAGCTTTGATATTAAACAGCACAAAATCGTATTTCTGTAGGCTAGTCAGTAAACGGAGCCGCAATTCAAACGACAGCGATAATTTTTGCATGGGCAATGGACTCTCTCGAAAAATTTTGCGAAATGTATTCTACACCTTATAAACGGAAAAATAAAAAGAAATCTACAGGAGGGAAAAATATATTTGAAGTACGTATACAGTGCTTCCAAAACAAAATGGTTTGTGGACCGATGTTTGTTAGTTTCGCTTTCTTTTCGCGGGTTTAGAATACAATTGTAAATTTTTCGGACAGATTTTTGGTCGTTCCGTATAAAACGTTGAACGTGACTTACAACCTTGAAATTTTTATTGTTTCCGTACATACGATGTAACGACAAATCTAACATTTTTTTTATTATTTTCGTACAATTTTAATAATGTTCGCTTGAAACATAATATGTAAGACAATTATAAATGAATAAATGCGATCTTTAAGTATGTACAGACACGAACATTTTACTTTGGACTTTCATTAACGATTGTATCCGATCGTTGACGATTTACTTGAATTACACCAATCACTTTCTAAACAAAAATATATTGTTTCTTTCAGTCGCGTATATAAATTGTACTATATAGATCGTTAAAAATCATAGCAACGAAGTATACATATACGAATTAACGAAACCATGCTATGCACACTTTTCACTATGAACTTTGTAAAAAGTGTACTACTGTATATTCGTTCATTATTATATTATGAATATAAGATACAAATAAAAAGTCAGTCATGGTATTTTATGTAAACGTGTTTCCTTATTTTTATGCGTGTTCATAGAGCAACTAGAACACCATTGAAGAAAACAGTTTCGACAGTTTTAAAATTATTTCTATGTTTTTGGTAAACGGTATAAACCACCAGAGAACAGTAACTGGTGTTCTCTGACTTTTCTGTCAAGGAATTGTCTTAATTCAGGTAAACCACATTCCATCGCACCAGGGCCTTGAGACGCAAACATTTTCAACATCTGATGAATTCTCTCCAACGGCATGGAGTCTAAGTTGGTTAACATTCCGACGATGTAAGACCAGAATACTTGTAACTCCTCTTCCCTTTGATCGCTCGCAGACGCCATTACGCTCTCGACCTCTTCTTCTTCGACAACGTCCGTTAAAGATCTACTTTTCGTGGAGCTGTCTTCTTGCAAGATGAAGACATCGTTGGAACTTTCTTTTAATATCCCCTGCGAAACCCAAAATGTTATTTTCCTCCTGAGCACGGTTGCTGGAGCGTGCATCACTTCCGCCAGTTCTTCTAAAGTCCATTCCTCTGTAAAAAAAATATTAAAAATTTCACAATTTTTACAACTTTCACAAATATTTGCGCTAAAGGTTTATTCACAGATGTAGTAGTATCTCTCTCTTACTTTTATCTTGAAAATGCAGGATTATCGTGGCGTGTATCGGTGTTACGTTAATTTCTAACTTCCGGTCCTTCAATTCAATCTCTAATGTAACATTTCCTAGATGAGGCTTCCAGCAAAGCGTTCTATTTCCCTTCAAAGTTTCGAATGCCTTTACATATTTATTTAATTGAGCCTGTACAATTTGTGGCAGCTCTAATTTCCAATTCTCTTTGAATGGGGGCCAAAATTGTGCCGACAGTATCAAAGCAGACGTGGGGAACTCCTCTTTCTCCAAGGTATAGCTGGTATCCGATTGTATGTGTCCATCTATTCTCTTAGAATCGTATACATCCTTTAGCATAACTTCGCAATAATGAAATTGATTTTCCCCGAAACGTCTTTTCAACAATTCTAAGTGACGGATCTCTCGTTCGGTGTGATAATTCAATTGCGATAGTAGTCTGTCTGCTAATAGCGTGCGATATTCGTTCACGAATAAATCTTGGCTGCCGTACACGCTCACTAACATCGAGATTATGTCGGAAACTCTGCGTTGCGCTGACTTTGCTGTGAAATGATATCGATCAAAAATGTATCAAGTATGAAATGTAAAGTATGATTATATGTATGAATATATGTATGAATGTATGTAATGTATGAATATATGTAAAGTGTGAATATATGTATGAATGTATGTAATCTATGAATATAATGTATAAATATATGTAATGTATGAATATATGTAAAATATAAATATATGTATTGTGAAATATAAATATATATACCTGGATCAGCATCGACAGGGTCAGGCATCCATTTATCCCAATCCTCGTTCTCTTCTTCATCAGAATAGTCATCTAATTGTAAAGTTTCACCTTTCACCAATTCGTCTGCTAGATCGCTGGACGAATCGTCGAGTAAATCGCTTACAACACAGCGCACAGTGTCTTCTCTCGTTCGCAAATAAACTCTGCGTCAATTGAACGAAATACATCTTATTTGGACTCGATTCAACATGTATTGCAACATTTAATCATAACGATAAGTACTTGATCGGTTCTGTTATCGTCTCGAGAAGAACTCCTGTAGGATCTAACTGTTTTAGTGCTCTTATAGCTGCAATATAGGCTGTTAATATATCGGGTGTATTCACACCTGGATGCAATAATCTTGTTGTTAAAGCTTCCTGTAAACTGTCTATCAAAACTTTCCGCAGATCGGTTCGTTCTAAGCAAACGCGCAAGTCGTCTATCGCTGGTTGAGAATCAGGATACTCTGAAAAATAATCGAGATACGGTAAGGTCTGTGCGATGCTGTGATCAACGAGTGATATAATACGCGTAAAGATACCTATTATAATATCGAAAAGCTGCTCAATTCGAAATCTTGTATATGTTTCATACAGAAAGTGAGACAGCTTTTGTTTAAATTTATTAATAGCGTTTCGAGTTTGGTCGCTTAGGGATACAATTTTCGAGAAACCTCCGGAATATACTCTTATCAACCAACTCATAACAACTGTCTCGAGCCACTGTAAAATTAAATTACAAAATTCATTTATCTTTTAACGTTTGCACGGATTTTTCACATAGACTGTATTACCACAGTACTTACATTTTCCAGTGACTCTAATTGCGATACATCAAACGTTTTGTCACACGATTGATTCACATGATTCTTGATGTGTATATGTATCAGAGACGTTAGAACATTTCCTGCTAGTCTCTCTAGTAATTCTAATTCAATCAATTTTCTATTTGTTTCGTGGAACATAATTACTATCTGTTGACAACGACATTTCTCTACTTCCAAATAGCAGCCAGTACATTGAAGGTAATCGCTGCTAGCAGTAGTTACTGAAACAATGAATGGTATACCAACATGTAACAGTATGGTGATGAGTGAATAAATGTAAGTAGTAATTACCTTGCGTAGAATTATCTGTGCAACAAAATACATTGAATGCAATCTTATAAAACTGTTCCACCACATGCTCATAGCCAAGCGGTATTTGACTTAATAAGGTAGATCTCACAATTAATTTAAATCTGCTTAATACATTGCTTTCGTTCGTTATTGGACATATCGATTGTTCTAGTACAAGGTATTCTAATCTTTTCAACAGTGGTAGAAACTCTGTCATATGTGTATACAATCCATCTACTGCACTCTTGAATTGTTCAAAACCTAGCTGCTTGTCTACGTTATATGTAAACTTTTTCCAAAATGTAGGGGCTATACTTTGTCGCATGTGATATTTTATTTGGTAGATTACCAAATCTTCGACAAAACTTTTCAAATTTAATCCTTTTACATCCTCTACTATTTTCATAAATTCTTCATCTCTGCATTCGTTTTGAAGCTGCAAATACGCGTTTTATTATTATATTGTTGTTAAGTCCGTTGTAACAAGCATAACCATGTTAACATAATCCTGTTAACATAATATCAAATTGATTTAAATGAAATAATAACAAACCTTTCCATTCAAAATAGGAAATGCATAAAGTATTTGAGAGATGATATCACCCTCATTTCTTTCACATTTCTCCATAGTATTAGAACAAACCACCGCTCGGTGATGATACAAATTTAATCACAATATTCTCCGTACTGTTAATGTGGAGCATAACACATTATAATACTAATTACAGCAATTACAATATGTAAGTGATACGAATTCAATTTCATACACGAATTTTGGCATATATTTTAAATATATTTTATTATGTCAAAAGTCTAAAAAATATTGAGGTTATGAGCATGTTATTTGACCATCCGAATATTTATCGACAGTCGATATCGTTTGGCTAATAGTTTGAGCGTTTTGCCGCTACGTTTTGTGGCGCTGTACGGACCCCTGAACGCAGCAAATAATTCGTGCCGGAATTCGTATAGTTTCTAATGGAAAAACCGGCACGAATTTACAGCCATAAGGAAGCTTTCGGCATTCAGTACTACAACCAAACGTCAAGTCAGACGGTTGTTGCTTGTTCCGTAATAGTCAACGAAGGTTCACAATTGAAGGCACACATTCAAGCAGTACAACAAGAAATTGAACGACTATTAGTTTAAG
>CM052096.1:608649-655370 GCA_028453745.1 Agapostemon virescens | reverse complement strand
GGGTTTCTTCTAATTGGTTTTAGAATGGGTTTTTCTGGGATTTTTGAAACTTCTCATAGCTTAAATTAAAGCTGAAAGAATGTACTATAAGATAGGGCTACCCAAATGTAAAAGAAAATTTAGTGGCACTTAGGGCAATTAATTAATCGCGGTTATCATAGAGCCAGACGCTCAAAAATTTTTGGAAAATTCAGTGGTACATGTCGACAACGTGCGCGACGGCGAGTATCGTGCGATCTCCTTTGCTATCATGTTGTCCTATTAAATCGGCCAATTTTGGTCGATTATGTTGAATACATTTGTTTATATTGTTCGTTAAAAATATACAACTTCGTCGAACATCTTTTTATGTGTATTACATTGTAACTATAATATAAATTTCACAATAATAATTGTCCCATTACTCCGTAGATGTAGAGGGGTCATTCCTTCGCGTCTTGCTCATGTAAAATAGGCAGTTGCGTGTCGTGGACGTCGTTTTATGATATCGCGTGCACAACACGGTTCCGAATTGGTGGAATCCTCGCGATGGTTAATTTAATATTCCTCTTCGTCTTCGGTGTTCGCAGCATCCTCTTGCACTTCACGGTAATCCAATTCCAAAGCTGCCAAATCTTCCCTGGCCTCTGCGAACTCGCCCTCCTCCATGCCTTCTCCCACGAACCTAAACAATTTCCAAGGTAATTAGCCGGAGCACGTAAAAGTCTGTATCTTAGAAGGTAAAAACTGAAAAATTACCAATGAACGAACGCTCTTTTGGCGTACATGAGATCGAACTTATGATCGATCCTTTCCCAGGCATCCACTATGGCCGTGGTGTTGCAAAGACAGCATACGGCTCTTTCCACTCTAGCGAGATCTCCTCCCGGCACTATGGTCGGTGGCTGATAATTAATACCCACCTGAACAATGCGAAAGTCGAGTATAAAAAAATTTGGCAGGCTGTTCGAGGATCTCTGTAACGTTCCGTGCCTTGCAACGCAATTGATCGAAATAATTGAACCAGGAACGTGCGTTCGTTCTCAATGAAATTTCTCGTAACGATCCGTTTCGTCGAGCAGGTCGAAGTATACTGACAAGAGAATAACAACGAAAAGCACGTTTGCGGTATTATAGAAACGGTTGCCCTTCTTCGAATGGTCATCCGGAAAAATATTCGACGTTTCGTCGTCTTCCCCTTGGAAAAAAGACGACAAAGGCGACAAACCTTGAAGCCGGTGGGACACCATTCGACGAATTGGACATGTTTCTGCCGTTTGATCATGGCGATCGCAGCGTTCACGTCTTTAGGAACCACGTCCCCCCTGTAGAGCATGCAGACTGCCATGTATTTGCCCCTTCGAGGATCGCAGTTGACCATTTGGTGATTAGGCTCGAAGCAGGAGTTTGTGATCTCTGCCACCGTGATCCTCTCGTGGCCAGCCTTCTCCGCGGATATGACCGGCGCGTAGGTAGCCTACGAGCGGACAAGCAAATATCATCGATCAACGGTTCAACGACTCGTCGTCTCGTAGTCGACGATAATAAAAGAACGAGATCGCTCCACTCTCATACGGGATAGACAACTCACGAGAGGGAAATGAATTCGCGGATAGGGCACCAAGTTCGTTTGAAACTCCGTGAGATCGACGTTCAGGGCGCCGTCGAATCTCAGGCTGGCCGTGATGGACGACACGATCTGTCCGATCAAACGGTTCAAATTCGTGTAAGTCGGTCTGTCTATGTTCAAGTTTCGCCTGCACAGCTCGTAAATCGCCTGCGGAGAACGATCGATTACCGTGTAAACGATATTATTCTAGACTCTTCGACTCTGGGCTTGCGAAACTCGTCGAAACGACGTCTCTTTGCGCGTTCAATTTACAACGATCGAAACGGTAACGACGGATGCATCCGCGAAGAATTAAAAGTGAGCGAACATTTCTAAAGTAGGGATTTTCCGCGTTTCGCAAACCCACCGCTAAAAAGGAATACGCGTGCAAATGGGAATTTCTAAAATTATACGGACGCAGAAGCATCGAACGAGCATACGAACTTGATTATCAACTATAAAGGCCACCTCGCAGTGTTCCAAGGTCGGGTGTGTGTAAAGAATCGCATTGTACGGTTCCACGACGGCGGTCGATACCTGCGCAAATTAGAAACAACATTTTATACGCGTGCAGGCAGGACGTGGTCGCATCGCGACGGAAACCGGAAACAACTGGCAACCGTTGAACCGTCGATGTACCAACGACATCGTGGACGTCCGAAAGACGTCTGTGAACGTCTCAAAGACGCCAAGCAATGACCCACGAACGTTTCGCGTTAGGAAACTGGGCTTGTCCTACATCCAGATACGTTCAACGTCTCCGAGATGTCGCGTATCGTCTGGAATAGACGATCAAAAATTCACCACGACTTTTCCGATACCTGCGGCGCCGGGTAGATGCTAAAGGTGAGTTTGCTTTTCTTCGGGTACTCGGCGGACAGTCTTTCCATCAGCAAACTGGAAAATCCGGACCCGGTACCGCCTCCGAACGAATGGAAGATTAAAAATCCTTGCAGACCCCTGCACCGATCCGCTAGCCTACGGATCCGGTCCAGCGTGATATCCACGATCTCCTTCCCTGTACGATGCGCGATAATACAAATAATAAAGCTCCGTTAACCGTTCGAACAACCTTCTCCCCGTTACCGCCGCGGAGCACATCCCTGGTGGAGTTTTCAAGATTTTCAGGTGCCCTCGACGACGGCGTTTCGCGTACCTTACAGCGAGACCTTACCGTACCTATCGTATAGTGTCCCCGCGCGTAATTGTTCGCGGCATCCTCTTTTCCGGTGATCAGCTGCTCCGGATGGAACAACTGCCTGTACGTGCCTGTTCGGACCTCGTCTGGAACATCGAAACGTTAAAACACCGCGTGAAACCGGTCGAACGACGGATCCGAGGAGCTTGCCTACTACTGTCGGCTCCAAGTCGACGAACACCGCCCTGGGAACGTGCTTTCCAGTCCCGGTCTCGGAAAAGAACGTGTTGAAAGAATCTTCCCCGTAGCCCACGGTCGAATCGCTGGGCATTTGTCCGTCCGGCTGGATTCCGTGCTCCAAACAATATAATTCCCAGCAAGCATTGCCCATTTGCACCCCCGCTTGCCCGATGTGGATGGATATACACTCTCGCTGCGAACGTTTACAAAAATATCGTCGACCGATCGGATGGACGACCACAGAAAATTCCAGGCCGATCGAAAATACGGGGCAATGAAAACGATTTCGGAAGCGTTGTCGACGGGATCGGTTCGCATCGGTTGGCATTGATTCTGCGTCGAAACATTGACACGAATTCGCAAATCAATGCAAACAACCGAGCGAGGAAGAACCGATTCCACTCGAGGCTCGGCAACTTCCAAAACCGTTTCGAGCCACAAAGACTGCCCTTATAATGGCCCGTTTTTACGTCCAAACAGCGTACCATCTTCGCCATTCTTATATTGTCTAATTCCTCCATCTCGAACAATTGGCACGAAAGACCCGCGAGAAATTCGCGTTATCGTAGGCCCGAAGCGAAAGTCGCTTCCCGGAAGGACGACGCGGGTCCTCTGGAATGTCGACAACGTATACGAAAATCCCGAAAATGAAATGTTGGCAAGGTGAAACGAAGCTCGCGTCGACGATAGAGAAAGTAAAAGGGAGGAGGGAGGAGGGAGAAGGAAGGAATCCAAATGGAATGTTCTTCTCTTTGTTTTCGTGGCCCGAAATGAAAGGGACCGACGAGTCGGCCGATATTGTCCGCGCGCGGGTAGCCGAGCCAGCCCAGGTCAGGTCAGCCGACAAGGGATGATCGTAAACTGACATGTTGACATGATATCTCGTCGACAGAAAGCGTGATTACGGCTGTCGACGAGTCGCTAAGCTTTACCGCCTTGACCTGCCGATGTTTGCGATTAATAATTCAGCCGTGCCCCTAAAATGGAACGTTTCGATTCATCGTGCCACGACTTATGGCCGCGCGTCGCGGCATCGTCTGGTCCGCGTGTCGCGCATTTGCGCATAGTCACCGATTGTCCTACGAACTTCCGATATGTACATCGCGTCCTTTGGAACGTGTGTTAAGCGAAAAATCGATCTTGTACAGGTTGACACGCGGTAACCATAGCAGCTCGATCGAACGCCGACCAACGCGTCGCATGATTTCGCGATAGATAATATTTTTCAGATCCGCGAAGAAAATTATTCGGGAAATTATTGTTTTTTAAAAGTTGCGATAACCATCCCGCGGACGCAAACAATTTTTCGCAGAGTCTTCCGGGATCCTCGAACGCGTCGATCCGATCGTAGGCTCTCCCGCGGGTCGAGCTCGCCGATTCGACGGATAAAATGTCGAGAAAGGCGTTCGGTTCTCCGGAATGGAACATCTCGATCGACGTTCCTCGACATTCGTGTTACAAATTAGAAAAAGAATTTCAACGTTCGCTACGGCCGACGATTTACCATCGACTGTCGTTCGATCGTTCGATCGGTCGTTGCTGGAAGGATGCGCCCGTATGTTTCACCGACCGGCGCCTGGCTATACCTTCCCGAGCCATGTAATTTAACAACTATTAACTAGCCGAGGTATTAGCCGCTATTACCAAAGTTCTAGCTCACCGATACTCGATTACATGTTTGACGTAAAGGTGCATCGATGGAACTACCTTCGCCGGGCAACAAACGTATCGCCGCGTCGCTTCGAACGGCGAGTTCAAAGTTAAATGATACAATTTTCGAACAGCTTGTCGTTGCACGTCGTATCGCGATGAATTATTTGTAAAATGTGTTTTTCGTGCAGACCGTTGGCAAGATTGAGAAATTTTGACCGAATCCGGGCGAAAAACCACTCACCATCGTTGCTGATGCGAGGACAGGAAACCGTGTCAGAACGTACCGCGATGCGACCGCTGTCTGAATTAGCGGACAGTCGGATCGCTGCGACACGCCATATTAATACTAGCATGTATAATACCAGCTTCAGCCTTCGCAAGTGACAAAACCGAAACTATAGCATTCGCGCGAATGAGTGTATAGACGAGCGTGCAGGGAGATTATGTTGTTAAAGGCAAAACAAACACGCCCATCGGGATCACATAATTCATACTCGGCGGAATAAACGCGCCACGGTTATTCGGTAAAACCGAATTGAATATTCTTTGGATGGTCGAGTCGATAATTGCTAGACTAAAATATAAGCTTAAATCCGAACAAATAATTCCGCCACGCGCAAGTTGACAAAGTGGTAAAAGTGGTAACAAACAGAAACGCCGTACGTATTTAGATTCTGATTAAAACGCTCGGAGCACGTTCGTGAATTCTGGAGAAATGTACGATGAAATGAAACCGAGAATAGATCCTGACGTCGATCTACAATATTTTATTATACAATGTAAAAAGACGATAGTATAAAAATAAAATAAAATAACAATCCGCGTTATACGTAAGGATCGCGTTTACCGTTTTATTCGGGAACTTCTATTTCTTAGATCCTTTCGGACTCGACAGAGTAATTAATTGGACCCTTCGTGGAACCTTCGCAGGTACGGCCGACGGCGCCTCCGATATTTTCGGAGGCGATTTAACGTTGGCCTTTGTGCTCGCGCATTTGCTACTAGTGCTCTCTTCGCTGTATACTAATTGAATGTCCTCGGTCTCTTCAGTCACCGTTACATTTTTCTGCTTCTGTTCCGTGACATTCTCTGATCCATTGTTCTCGATCGAGGCATTTTCTGAACTCTTGCCGAGCTCACCGATCTCCGTGCAAGCCGAGATATCGATGTTCATCGCGTTGCTATCTATCGCGTCTATGGATGGACGTTTCACGACGTTATCGGTACCGCTCGATGTGGAAAATTTTTTGCGATCGCTACCGTCGAGTTTCACCGGAATCTTATTTTCGACTTTATACTCTACGCCGAGCTCTCCTTTTTGGAAGTGTACGATGGAACAATAACCGTCCGTTGACGATGCTACCAGTATCTTGCCATCGCTTGACCTGCAAAAGATATAACTTTGTCGAATTCGCGTTTGGGTACTCTAGCGTGCTCGAAATCAGCGATATCACCCAAATTCGAAATAATTTGCGAGAACGATTATTAGTTACCAAGAAACGTCGGTTAATCTGGTGTAATGTATATTCGATATCACGGCGATCGGTGATATCTGCTGCGTGTCGTATATAAACACGGAATGCTGTGTAGCAACGGCGAACACTATCCTGTAGGGTAGAGTAATTAGAGGGACCGGACCATCCTTTTGCAGTTCAAAGTAAATGGGACAACATCTGACAGCTATGGTGCTCTCGTCTAAAGACGGTAACAGCATAACAGGCCTAAAAATAAAATCGTATATAGAACTTCGGATAAGAAACGGTAATGCGCAGAATATCCAACATACGGTTGTTTTACGCATTTTTTCTATTCAACACCCTGTATATCGATAAAATGTGTTCATACTCTTTCAGATTATGCCTCGAGAAGACTATGGTCGCATTAGATATCCTTTCCGTGGTCTCCAATGGATCTATTATACCGGATGGCACTATAATTAATTGCCCATCCAAAGAGAATGTCAGTCTTCTGAAAAAAGACTTGAACGTATCGTCGTAAAACAGTCTTACTGTCTTGTCTTTCAGCGGATGATCCGGTGGCGTTGGAATTTTAGCTTTGTAAACCCTCTGCACCGTTTTCTTTGTACTTATATCAAATAAACGACACATTCTGAAAACGTGATTGTACTAAATGTACTGGAAAATCAATGGAGAAGTTTTGATGAAAATTTATAACACACCTGTCTGTGCTTATTGTACATATATACTGATTACACGGATCCCATGATACTCCTTGCACAAAACCTTTGTGCTCTGACAATATGGCTGTTGAACGGCCTTTGTGAATGTCCCATAAGATAGCTGTATTATCTACAGAGCCTGATACCAACATGTTAGAGTCTGGAGACCAACTGATGTCGTAAACATCTTCCAAATGTCCTCTTAACACCTTCCAAGAAGCCCATTGTTCCATGTTCTCGTCAGAAATAACATGAAATTCACAGTCTTCTTTTCGTTTCCATAAAACGATAGTCGATTCTGATGAGCAAAGGTATATAATTAAATTCTGGTAAATCCATAATTAATTCCGTTAAATAAATAAATCAATACAAACCATCATCCCCAGAGGCTAAGATCTCTTTCGAGGGTGAAAATCTGACGACGTTCACCGCTTTTTGATGCCGTTCCAGATCCGCTACGCATTTTACGACTGCGCCACCGGTTTCGTTCGTCGTTAAATACCATACCTAGCGAAAAAAAGCAGACGATCACATGGTCAATTGTCTATAATATATGTTTACTGGAATAATTAAAATATTACCAGAACGTGGGAATCCGCACCACCGGTTGCAAGACGCCAAAACGTTTCACCTTTCGACGTTTCATAAATTCCAGTCTGTACATCAATACTCAGAACTGGATCACGATTGTGCCATGAAATTTCGGGAGTTGTACACCACATAATGTTGATCAATAAATATAACAAAAGATCGCGTACAAGTACGATAACAATAACAACGAAGGAACCGACAGCGTTTAACCTTCAAACTGTCACATTATTCCCGCCAAAACGAGACAACCTTTCAAATCCCATCATCGTTGGTCAATCGTTGTTTCCAACTGAATTCGAATTCAGATTAATTTCAATTGGCAGATTCAGACAAGTTTTTTGAAAAAATGATGGCTTAACTGAAGTTTTGCAACGAAATGAATAGTAAAGATAAAAAGTGATAACGGACACGAAACTATCGTCCGTGTGCCAAATGATGGCCGGGCAGAGTGTATTCGTTCTAACTCTAACACGTTTCTTCGATTAATAGCGATCCTTCTCCACCGCTTGTATTGTCACTATTGGCCGAAGAATCGTCTTAGAGTAAGAATAAATACATTTTGCTTTTTTTCGGCCAATAACGACCCCCCATCACTGCACGCATTGTCGCTATTGGCTGAAGAATTGATTTAGAATTAGAACGAATTCATTATACTTAGCCATCATGTAGCGCGCGCGCGCTCGGTCTGTATTGGAACTTAAAATATTGAAGATATTCGGATTATTGGTATCACTTACCAGACAATACTGTAAAAATTGTGTGTTCGTCGTCTCGATAATAATAATTCAAAAATAATTTACTTCGTATCGTGCCTAAATAATTAAAGATCCGTATAGCCGTAATAGTATGCAGATGTTTCGTATTAAAGTCATTCGAACGTGTTTCAAGTTCATTGCCATGAAGCACGTTATTCAAGACGTGTGTCGAACATCCGGTTCTATGTGACTCCCTCTGAAATCGCGTAGAGAATACACCCGAACCGAACCGAAACAATCCAGAGAGAAAAATGGTGGGTGCGGAAAATGATAGTGAAGATTCCAAGGAACTAAATGAACCCGAAAATATGGATGGCAATCAACAAAACGGAGAACTAGTTAGCGCGGAGAACAATGAAGAAAGAGTTGTGCGTAAATTATACATTTTTTTATAAATTTTTTCTGCTTTATTCTTCGGTTTTTTTCTCTATGAAAAACATCCGTCGTGTATTATCAGAAAAAATTAATGCATTCAGTATCGTCGTTTCGTCATTCACGGGTGTTTTTCATTAGAATGTTGTTCGACGAAAGTCTCAATTTAAGGCGTTGTTCGTTCGATAACATGTCCAAACGGCTGTCTAATGGAACGGTAAATGTGATATAAATATTCACGGCAACCTGTTCTGTGCAAAGATGACGACGACAACGATGATGATGCATATTCAGATGAAAAAACTTCTTTATTAAGATATTGTTTAACATTGATGTTTTTTACACAGGTTAACGCAGAAGCTGAAGAACAGAGGAAAAAGTATCAGCCTACAAGGCTCGAATCTTTTTTCGCGATTACAAAGTCACTGATCATTCGTGGCCTCATTATCTATTTCATTAGCTATTTGTTCAGACGTCCTCAACCTGCTGCTGTTAATTCAACATCCATACAAGCCGTTAACATATTTGAAAATGGAACACTATTCGATCTACATGTCTATTTATCAGAGAACGAGTACTTCCATCGGTTCGATGACCCACAAGCATTGGTATGGAAAGAAGAGGGACTGATGTACGGTGATTGGTCCAGTGGACCAACTAAAGATGGCCAGAGATATTTAGATTATAAATTTACACCATCTGATAATTTGAAGAACAATGGAAAAATATTCCTTCATGTGTATGTTACAAAGAGCGGAAAGTCTCCCAATCCAAGTGCAGGGAAAAACATTTATGCTGGAGAGAACATGTCATATTCGAAAAAAATGTTAAATAAATTTAAAAAGCTTAAATTCCAGAAAAAACATAATTTGTTGACTGGCGAAACTGCTGCCACTAAAGATGATATTGAGGTGTGTATCATCATGAAATTTAATTACAAATGGACTTTGCAAGCATAAAATTAAATGCATCAATGTTTGTTACAGAAAGCTGAATTAAGAAATCAACTTGTATCCCATTGGCATCCTAACTTGACTATCAACTTGGTAACCGATCAAATTCACTGGGTTTATGGTCAAGTTCCACCTCCATTAGATACCTGTGAGGTCATTGAGTAATAAACTACATGAAAATTCATATTAATATTATCTGACCGCTTACTTACTTCACAGATATTCAATTCTCACCAAGTGGGATGTACTATAAGCCTGTAGTATACTTCAATGAATTCTGGAATATGCAAAAGGACTATCAACCCTTAAATAATAGTGTACAGGAACTTGAACTTAGATTAAAATATCAGCCTCTCTCATTATTTAAATGGCAAATATATTTGGCTCAATCAAAGAGAACCAAATGGACATCCGTGCTTATGGGTATATTGTATTATTTATTAATAACGGCAGAAACGTGAATGGATGATGGTAACAATATTTTCTTTTTAAGGCGAGGAAGAATCAGCGGAAGAAGACGAAAATGACGAAGACACGATCAAAGAAACATTATTGACTGCGAATCCGTATTTGTTGGGTCTAATTACAGTTGTATCAGTATTACACAGTGTATTCGACTTTTTAGCATTTAAGAATGGTAAGTTGCTTTCTTTCAACAACTACAGACCCAGATTTGAATTCATGTTATATTCTTTTATTGTCCGTTTATTTTTTAGATATCCAATTCTGGAACAATCGCAACTCTTTGGAGGGTCTATCGGTTCGATCTGTATTCTTTAGCGTGTTCCAATCGTTGGTTGTGTTACTATACGTTTTCGATAACGAAACAAATGCAGTTGTTCGGTTCAGTTGCATAGTAGGTTTATGTATAGAAGCATGGAAAATTAATAAGGTCATAGATATTAGGTTAAATAGAAATGCGAAAATTCTCGGCATTCTGCCAAGAATTAGTTTCCACGATAAGGGGTCGTACGTCGAATCTTCCACAAAAGAATACGACAGAATCGCTTTCAAATATCTCTCGCGAGCTCTGTATCCACTTCTAGCGGGTTACGCGATTTATTCGTTAATCTATTTAAAACACAAGGGATGGTACTCTTGGGTCCTCAATATGCTTTACGGATTTTTATTAACGTTCGGATTTATCATGATGACACCGCAATTATTTATTAATTATAAATTAAAGAGCGTGGCGCATCTTCCATGGCGCATGATGTTTTATAAATTTTTAAATACGTTCATCGACGACATTTTCGCCTTCGTTATCAAAATGCCAACGCTATACAGAATCAGTTGTTTCCGCGACGACATAATTTTCTTCATATTTTTATACCAAAGATGGATATACAAAACCGATCACTCGAGAGTGAACGAATTTGGCTTCTCCGGCGAGGCGAGTGCCAATATATCTAATGATAAAAAGCAAAAAGCTATTGAGGATCGTCCGAAAGAAGAGGGAGCTAAAAAAGACGATTAACATTTGGTACATAATGTTAGCGTTGACTGTATTATTCGAACTTTATCTGAAATTAATAAACTTATTAGTACCAAAGGATATATCTACACGCATCTACGTGTAACTCGTTAAATTTGATATAACCATGTGTGTGTATGTATATATTCTTTCGGGTTTGAGATTTAGTCCAATGAGAAGAACCTTGCAAAAGATATCGACATCTGAGCAATTTAAGATGTCCGTATATGCTGCACCAGGCGAATAATTATCGGGTTAAGTTAAGTACGAGCTGTCGAGAATCTCGTCTACTCTTTGAAATAAGATGTTTCTTATTCTAACGAAAACTGTTGTCATCCTGATTAGATTTCGGACATTTTGTCTTTGAATTCTTGATTTCGATGCCTTGTAATTGTTATCGTCCTGTACGATATTGAACAAATATAAAGTTTATTTCAATATTTAGGAAATACTTGAAAATACGATTCCCTATTCATACACAGAAGAGTAAAATTAATAATCGTGCGAATTAAACACGTATACGTATGAAAATATTTGGCCGAATAATTTAACCACATATTTAATAATTAATTCCGAGTATTCCTAAACCAACAATGTGGAAATAAAACGAGCGATATTTTTTATACTAAATTATACGTGATTCACGATAATTGTTATTATTTGTTAATAACAATGCAATCTTTTATACTTTCGACCATTCCACTGTAGGACTATTAACGTTGTTAATGTAGGAACTATTTTATATACACTAAACATAATCGATCAGGTGCATTCCTTTACCAACTAAATTAAATTTCAAATAATTCAATATAATTACTGATATAAAAAAAATATACATATATTTTTTTTCATTTCCACGTTTTGTTGTACGAATACTCCTCCTGTTTTTCTCTATTTATACATTCGCAGACAAGTATTTTTGCAGAGAATATGTAAGATAGAATATTTTGCACAAAATATTTTTGCAGAGAATGTGTAAATTCTAGGCGAACAAAGGTTGGTGTAACACAAACGGTAAAAATTAATTAACGATCGCTCCTGTATATGATCACAATCATTGTTTTTAAAAAACCAATATCTCTCCAATAAATAATATTTAATAATTTACGTTACGCTTGATCATATGTTATTTGTAAGTTTTACTTTACGAAAACTTGTATACTTTAAATATTTTTGGCTTGTATATTGTCGAAATATCTTTATCGTATAACAATGACATGAATTTTATGCATTAAAATAATGTTCGCAAATTTTCTGTTTTCTTAATATAAGTATTTTTCAACGATACTGGGCATAATAAAAAGAACGCCTTGAAAATTGTAAACCAATACGATAATAAACCTAGAGGGAATCAAAAATTGTAGTCCCGTGTTTTGGGTCCTGCATGTTATGTAATATCGATATAACTGTTTATTAAGATTACATTACATAATATTCCAAAATAAAGATTAAAGTTTTTATTATTACGTTCCATAGTGAATGAACAATAATACCTTAAATAGTAGACAAAAATGTCGTATCTTCCACATTTATATAAACTGATAGGTTTTAACAGAAGATAATGTTTAATGTAGTGTCTATTTATCACTGGTTTCGATTATAAAATCTCGGAAATTTAATGTTATACTGTTATATATCTACAGGGTTTTCCATTTTAATTAATAAATTAAATTATTTACACAAGTATTCAGTTTTTCAACAAATATTTCATGCAAAACTTTCTGTTTGGAGAGGAGATGTAAGTCATGTTCTGTTTATAAGTTATGCGTACGCACGCAGGACACACAAGTCATCTTCATTTTTTTTTCTGAATAAAAATTATGAAAAAATATATTAACCTAATTATACCGAAAAAACTATTATTTTGCAACAACTTAAACTCTGCATCCTAAAAACAAAAGTGCCACGTGTCACTGAATAGAGAAGAAGTTTCAAGTAATATATTTTTCATGTAATAAATAGTTTTCAAGATAATCGTATTTATTGATTAAAATGAAACACCCTATACATACACGTACTGTTTGAAGAATTTGCAATAGCTATCCTGTTTTGTACAAAAGCAGTATAATAGTGAATATGTACTAGAGGTGTATAAACAGTCTAAGGTACAAATTTTTATGTACATTATTTCCTTACCATGCTCAAAAAATACAATTATCTCAAGATGAAACCTAGATGTTTTTTTGTTTTCATTTTATTTGCAATCGTTCATATAGTATCCTGTTTAGCGCCATACCAGCTGTATCTGCGTCATTGTATACTATATAAGGTAAGTATTTGTTAAAAAGTATTAGTTCTCGAATGTAGATATAATTGTGATAAAACATTGATCATCGAAAGATTAAAAATACTAATCTTATCGCATAATAGCACCGTAAACAGTTTTTATTTAAGTTGTGAAAGACCATAAGGAAAGTACTTTAAATGTGCATTAATATAATTTTGTGTGATGTCCTACAGATTGCATGGCACTACAGGAATTCGACTACTATTTTTACAGGACGTCTCCGAAATTATGGTATAAACGTTTCAACGATGATTCTACGTCTACGAATAAGTCGGCGAAGGGTGAGGATAGGAGGAAGAGATAACATTTGTTTGTTTAGAGAATTTTAGTTTTCAAGAGGAATCAGTTCGAAGATTCATCAGGTTCGCGTGCCCTAGTATTTACAAGAAATAGAATCGGTAAAGTTATGAACAGACGCGAATGTTTAAACTGATTCTTCTCGGAAATGAAGCCCTGAACGAAAAAGTGTTTTGTAGATTTTCTCGACTTACTTCTGCATGTAGAATCATCTGTCGACTGTTAGTACCATGATTTCAGAGACACCGTGTATATACATATGTTGATCTATATATAATTCATGTACATTATAATATCTTTTAATATAGCATTTAAACAATTATAATATCAAAGTATTGAGTACACGGTAACAGGGGAAAATGATCAGAAATATATGTGATGTGTACACTTAGAACATTATTGCTCTTCAAAAACACATTTACAAAATCTAGAGAAATGCGTCGTGTCTATCTTTAAAACTGTGAAATTTCACTAAAGTATATCTCGGTGTTCGAAACCCGATCAATGAAATCCTCTTAGAATTAAACAACTTCAATTGAACAACTTGTGCAAATAACGCTAAATTGTGGGTAACTATTTTCCTCCTTGGGAGTGATAAAACGCTAGACGGTACAAATAAAAGTTGCTTGTAAGTTAAGGGTAATTAAAAAAATACTGTTCTATTTTGTACGTCGCACAGGTTTCACATGCAAGTGTAAGCCTGAAGGCAGCTTTTTTTTTTTCTTTTAAAACTATTAAAACAATTTTTTTAAGTCACTGTACACAGATTTATAAACTTATGCTACTTAGCACAGAACGTGCTACTAAAATGGCAGTACTTTAAGTAACAGATTTTTTTTTCTCTCGTACTACTTCGTAAGTGAGCTGTACCTGACAATTTATATACATAATAATTATATATATAATAATTACACGTATATATGCCGCAGGATGTTATTTGAGAAAAATTGTTCTACAAAAATGTCTGATCGTTTCAAGTCTAAGAATATTTCGTATTTTTGTTTTGTTTTTTACTCTATGAAAATAAATCGCTGTTTCTTTTAATTAAAAGAATCTGTAAATTAAAGACCTTCTTCATTGATCGCGTTGCTCATAGAATACTGGAATTTCATTTAATTTACAAGACCCGCATCTTTAGCTATACCATAGAACAAGCTTGACGGATTACGAAGTAACACTTCCGGAGAATCGTATTCCATAATTAGTCCATTATCGAGGACAATGACCCTAAAAATTATTAAACACATTAAATAGCTATTGAATCGTTCGAAAGATTTCTTTTGCTATTAGTGAAACCTACCTGTCTGAATCAAGAATTGTGTTAAATCTGTGAGCTATCGTGAGGACCGTGCAATCGTTGAATTCTCGTCTAATCGTCGACTGTATCAAGTCATCGGTTTCGAGATCAACCGACGCAGTCGCCTCATCGAGAATAAGTACTTTTGTTTTTCGCAATAAAGCTCTCGCCAAACATATCAGTTGTCGCTGACCTATACTTAAGTTGTCTCCACCTTCGGTTACTTCATGCATAAGACCGCTAGCCAAATCTGAAATACATTGCAACATTGTATATTATGCATTCCCACCTAGTTCCCATAATTAGGTTGTGTATGGTTCCTAGCGTCGCCGTTGTTATTTGCAGGTAGCGCAACATTTCTACGAACCCTGTAAGTAATTACTCAAAACGCAACCATTTTTTAAAATCAATAAGTATTCGTGGAAAATTCGAATAAGAAAAGGTTCGATGACTTTTCTGAAAGAAAATTGTTAAATATTCTTATAGAAATGGCTTCGTGAAACCAGAATACTCCCTCGACGCAACGAAACACTTTACCCACCGACGACCCGCTAATAGGCTTTACGGGGTTAACGAAAGGGTCAACAACTGTACAGCTGTTGGTAGGCGAAGTGTTAATAGATACTTGAAATGCGTTTACTTTCGATAAAGGTCTTGAGATGTGCGTGTTCCAATGCCCTCCAGACTTCCTCGTCCGTGTGATTGTTGAATGGGTCTAGATTCATTCTCAAAGTTCCGGAAAATAATATAGGATCTTGCGGTATGATGGTCAGTCTAGATCTTAAATCGTGAAGACCCAATTTTGAGATATCGACGCCATCGATGGTGATTCGTCCCTCGGCCGCTTCTATTATCCTGAACAGAGCCAGCGTCAAAGATGACTTTCCAGCGCCGGTTCTACCGACGATGCCAACTTTCTCGCTTTCCTTTACAGAAAACGACACTCCGCGAAGCACAAGGTCCAACCCTTCCCTGTAACGAACTTTGTAATCTTTGAACTCAACGCATCCTTGCATAGGCCATTCGTTGGATAGCTCGTAACTCGGATTCTTCCACGGCGCTTCCTGAGGCGTTTCTGTATACTCCTTTATCCTCTCTACAGCGACTATATTCGTTTCTACGTCCGACGTCATTCTTACCAACCAGTTTAATGTTTGAGTTACCTAAGAAAAGAGGTATCGTCCATCAGAACTTCTCCTCGACACCGGTGATTACCGTGTACAGATAATAAATGTGTTGTCATACTTGTAGAGCGTAGCCAACGGACAGACCAACCATACCCGACGCCATAGTATCTCTTTCTAACACGGCGAATAGTGCCGAAAAGAAAATAATTAAATTTCCAACCATTTCTAAACGCACCGCCAGCCATCTATGGAGAAATAATAATGTTTCGTTTACCAATGTCTTTATTTATTTTTTATCTGTTAATTTGAATGAAAGTTATACCTGTTCGCGATTATACTGGGATAATAGCAAATTTGATTGAAATCTACCCTGTTTTCGGATTCGTGAATGAATCGGTCTTGCACGCCAAATGCCCTAATTATCTGTGCCCCTGAGAGAAAGAAAATAGATCGATGTCATGTGTGTATGTATTAAATACTTCAATGATGATGATGATGATGATGATGGATGATGATGATGATGATGATGATGATGATGATGATGATGATGACGATGATGATTCATGTTTTGTGTCGTTACATACCAGACACTGATTCACTGAAATGCGAGTATATGGGAGATCTTGAAACGGATTCCAGACGTTTCAATTGTCTTGAACTAGCAACATACAATCGTTCAATTATGTAATAGACTATACCTATTGGTATTATTACTGCCATAAATGTTGGCGTACTGAAACTTATTACCACTAGTGTCGCTACGACCTGTAACGTAAAAGTGTCGTTTAGAAAACAATATTTCACAGGAATGTTCTTCGTGTCGTAATCGTATGCAACATTATATAGACATAAAAATCAAAAACATAAACGACCATATGTACATAACATATACCCGTATGTTCATGTATGCAATCATAAAATAATAATAATTGTGAAAAAATCATTTGAAAAATCAATGATCATGCAATTCGTTTAAACATATAATCGTATTCGTAGTCGTGTGTGTGTGTTATTTTTAACGCCAATATTGAAATCTAATGTGAACAATATTTCTTCTTTCCATTGATATAATACGATATCTAATATGATGACCGACGATAACTTTAACATCTTAAAATAAATTATGTACTTCCCACAATTATGGAAGCGATAGCTGATATATACTTGCACAACCTTCATTTTGTACCATCGTTCATTGTCTTAGTTGATATTCTACTATACTAATTTGCTGGAACGGACACAATTATACATAATTACAGCTTATACAAACGGCATTTCACGTACGTTTACTCGTTTCAAAATTCAATCTACACTCTCGTACGTTCAACAACTTATTGAAAAGCTATGTATATGTACACAGGGTAATTCATTTAATTCTGACACAATTCTTTACGGCTGCAGATCATCCCAGGATTCCATTAAAAAAAAATATATATATATATATATATACCTTCCAAATATTATAACTTCCCTCTGAAAAAATATTGTTGCATCTTTGTAAATAAACAAGTTGTTACAAATGGCAGAGACAAATGAAACGCCCTGTATTATACATACATATATATATATATCATCGAAATACGAAAACCATGACAACACAGAATTCCAAACTATGAACTTACATGAAATAAAGGGATGACTGTGATGTTATAGTGAAACCAGAAATACTTAAGGGCCAAAAACCAATACAAACCGTTTGATAAAATGCAAATGTACACCGAAGGTAGACCCCATACGATAAACAATGACCAAAGAAGAAGATATGGGAAAGAAATAATAAAAACCAATGGTTATAGTTTTGGTTCTCAGGCATTTCCGACAATTACCTCGAACAAGCAATAGATGCTATCAGAAATTTGCTGGGGAAGAGATGTGTCCAGTATGTCGACGTCTTTAGCAAACCTGGAGATAATACGACCAGTAGGTGTCGTATCAAAGAAGGTCAATGGAGAACGCATCACAGCACGCAGCAACATTATGTGCATCTGGCGAGCAGCCAGCCAGCAGCCCAGCTGCGGTGCCAAATCGCAGAAAAAACTCGCCATCGCTACAACATCAGACATGATTGGCTTTCATTGTAACCGTATCGGAAATGAAAAAAAAAAAGAAAAGAATTTCGACCCTTAAGTAGAGAGAAATATGCTATAGTTAAAGCATTTTGCACAAATCATGAAACAAAATGTTCCATTCCATTCAATGATTCTGCGTTTCAATGTATCGTTTGCAAGAATAAATTTCTCTCCATTGACAAAAAAATGTCAAGAAATAGTTTCCAGATTTCGGAAATTGTCTATTCGCTTATAGTATAGCATGAACTGTTATATTAAAGATCTATATTGTCGAACAGGTAAATTCATCGTACGAAAAAATTAAAAAATGCTGTTCTGTCTCATGTTATGCGAGGTGGGTGAAGTTTGCTGTGGGGTAGTATATACAATAATCATGCTAGGCACATATAATGGATTACAGCGCACGTTAAGCTAGGCAATTAATAAATATTTTTAAAATTTATGCAAAATATGTAAAAAAAACTTCCAAGCACAAGCAACACTGTCCGCAAAGACAAAAAGGTCATTGTATAATTGTGTCCATTACCTAATTATGACGTTACGCTATTGTACAGTAGTTGTGCATGTAGATTGTTGGTGACTATGCAAAAAGAATAAATAATAACAAAATACGAATCGATCTTTTTTTCCTTCCTAAGAAAATTTAGATGCCAATTACCTGAAACAGATACGCTACTCATTTTAGTATTAGTGCTCACGAAAAATAAATCATGAATAAGTTCATAATAAAATGGCTGGAAAAAAAAGAATATGTACCGATGCTAATAGAACTGTAGCTCTCTACTAACGCAAAATTATCGAATTTACTCTGTCTTTTCCCATTGAAAATCGATCCTGTCTGTACACGAGTAAAAAAACATTCACCATGCAAAAATTTTCTTTAAGTTACCTGTCCATATCTCCCTCGCATAGTTACCGTAGGTATACTTCAAAAGTCTAGCTTGCAATATAAAATATCAGGTGAAGTATACATAATGTCAAAGTCGTGATTGCAATGAGTAAAAACGGTCAACAAGCATCGTTAAATGCAACCGTTCGGGTACATGAATGTAATGTGTTAAAATTTAAGGCGTTTTTCGCACAAGAATCAATACTGTTTAAACACAACATTTACATGAGAAAAATAGCATACCGAAAAGAGGCAAGTAATCCAAGAACGTAGTATTTGTGGCAAAACGTTATCAATGACATCGGTGTCTTTACCGAATCGACTGAGAAGCCGACCGATCGGAGTACTGTCAAAGAATGACATTGGACTCTGGAGGCAACGTCTCAACATACTCTCGAAGAGGCGCACGGATGCGTATATTGCTCCTTTTGCCATAATTAACGTCCCAGCAAACGTTGTCAGGCCTACAACGATTTGTGATAACTTTGATGCATCTCTGATCCCGATACATTACTTATATATTAAGAACTTTTTTGCATATCTTCTTACAAAACAATCACTTATCAATCTATATAGTTTTATGGAAAAGAAAACCAATTCATTTAATTGTGCGTGTGAGTGCGCGCGCGTGTGTACGTATACGTATACATACATACACATATAAATTTGTATATATATAAATTTATCTTACTCTGAGCTCACCGTGTGTCTAACATCACTCTGCAAGTTCCTTATTACAGTCACACATGTATTGAGGTGCATTTATAATTAGGAACAAAAAGATTATTACATAAACAAATTATTGAAAAATCATGACAACCTATCATAATTTCTCCAGAAAAGCATAAATAAAGTGGTGAACATGCGCTACGTTATTGTATTATCATTGTCGCATGATTTCGCATTCCTCAGTAAAATAAACGTTAGATGGTTAATATGCGAAGTGATATTAATTTTCTTTCGTTCGAATTATTTTATGGATTTCTTTTTGTCAAAGGTGTACATACAATTCAACGACTAAATTTTCGAAGTTTTAGTAACGTGTAAGTAATGAAAAATCTTTTTCCTATGTTACTCTGTGCTTAAACATCGTATCGAACGTTTGTAAGACTGTTTAATCGATTTTGGTAATATTACTGTATCAGCTACAAAATATACATACACATCTGAATTAATAACTGAAGGCGAATACATGCGAAATACAAATGATGTACTTTTGAGTATCAAGGAAAAATCGAAATGGTTGCACTTAAACATTTATTACTACGAAAGCCTTTACTGTGAGTAGAATAAAGATAATAATATATAAAATGTTCTATAGACACAGCAAACCACACTCGCACTAGCATCGTAAAATACCAGTGAGATGTTGTTATTGTTAGAGCGTTATTGGTTAATGTGTAAAATTGTTTTTATAAACGAAAAACATTTTGTGAATTTGATGTATGGTTAGCATACTAAAAAAAGTGCATTTTTATACATATATTTATACCTATCGTTCACTCTAAAGAATGTTCTCTTTTTTTTCTTCTTCTTTTGGAGAACTTTAGATCAAGTTTACCTAATTGAACTTACAAATGGTTTTGTTTTACAAAAACTAGTAGTGCACTTGATTTCAGTAAAGAACAAGTACCAACGTATTATGTATGTATAATAGTTATCATAAAATTTTAAGAACATACCCTGGCCAAGTCCAAGTCCACCGTACACGCCGAGATACAAATCTTGTTTCGCTTTGTCGAACGTATTATTGTGGTCTGTTAAATTATCGCTCGACCACAAGCTCAGCCATGAATTCGAACCGATGCTAAATCCTTGGAAAATTACGTTCATTATTATGGTCGTTATTGACAAGAACCATCCGATCGATTTCAAATAGTGCGAATACACTTGCCATTTCACCTTTATTCCAAAGAGAGAAACGTGAAATTATATTTTCGGCAGTTTTTCTTTCCAAAAGCAAAATGAAAGACAACTTACACTTCCAGTTTCGGTTTTTTCCACTTCCACCAACTTATCTTTCCGCTGTGCTACTTTCTCAGTCACACTGTTACTGCGTATATAATTGTCAGACTGTTGACTATCCGTAGAATGTTGTCTAAAAGTTTATTAAGAATTGTCATGTCTAAACAGAGAAAGATAGATAGATAGATAGATAGATAGAACGATAGATAGAAAGATAGATGGATAGATAGATAGAGATAGAAAGAGAGAGAGAGAGAGAGAGAGAGAGAGAGAGAGAGAGAGAAATGTAAAAAATTGGACAACAATGATAGAATCTTACTTCTTTAACGAGCCACGTAGAGATCTCTTTTCAGCGATAGAACCAGACTCGCTTTGACTCTCTGACACTCTTGATCTGGCTCTTGTTAATTTCTGCTGTAACTCGTCCGAGCCTATCGTCGATTCCAGTTGATGTTTTATTTCATTTAAATCTTCTTCTGAGCCATCATCAGCATTCACTGTTCCAAATTTATCACAATCATAATAGATATAAAAAGTTGTTTATCGTATAAAAAAGGAAAAGGAAACACTAAAAAATATGTTCTTCTAATCTATTGCTCTACACTCGAATGTTCTTAATTCGTTTATCGCAAGTGAAAGAACGTTAGTGGCAATGTTTGAAACACTAGTTATGGACAGACTAAACATTATATATGTTTAAAAAATGTCTGAACAACGTTTTGGTTCAAGTGGGGCATGCACTATATGAAACAAAAGTCTTACATGCATGTCATACTTTGTCATATTAAGTGGAATGAAAGAATCGCGAGAAAAGTAACTTCGTAGTACAAGTTGGCCAGTCAACGTTTCTATGATGGAAGAACGTAAAAAAGATGCATCGCTGGACAAAAACGAATAAGCATGATTTGAATTCTCCATAAAAGAAAAAATCCACTGTCTATACGTTACTATCCTTGACACCACTAAAAGCCAAATAAAAGTCTAAACCATTTCTCGAGCAATCGCAAACAACATTGACTTAGGGAAAAAGGAATCGTAATTACTTTTTTCACTAACTTACGATTTCCAACTTAGAACCATGAAAAATATAAACGAAGATTAATCAATAGAATAAGAGTGAGGAAGAAACAAAGCAGAAGAATTGATGTATACCTTCTTGCAAGTGATGGACTAAAAAGTCCGAGAAAGCTCCCTTTTTCTCAAGAAGCTGTTTATAACTTCCGACTTCAGTGATTTCGCCATCTTTCAGAACAATTATATTATCGACCTCCGGCAAGAACGTAATGCCATGTGTGACGAGTATCCTTGTCTTTTTCTTGAGCAGACCAGTATTACCGATCACATTCTCAAAAATGTGTTTCCCAACGTGCGAATCCACTGCGCTCAAAGGATCATCCAAAAAGTACACGTCCGAATCATTGTACACTGCTCGCGCCAAGGCCACTCGTTGCTTCTGTCCACCGGACAGATTGATACCCTTCTCTCCGATCTCAGTTTGATCGCCAGCAGGCAATATTTTTAAGTCGGGGTTTAATGCACACGCTTCAATCACGCGGTTATACATGCTCTTGTGTTGCGGTTTCCCAAATAGAACATTATCTTGCAATGATGCGTTTTGGATCCATGCTTGCTGTGACACATACGCAATGGAGCCCTGTTAAACAGAGAAACAAACTTAATTATTTTTGTGCTTTTTTGTTATACTACATTACACACACTCCTCAATTATAGTAAAACCGATTTTTCTAAGAAATAAAAATTCTATTATTTGTTCCAGCAAAGTATTATATGTAGCCCTTTAAATATAAAAATTGTGTAGAAACCTTTGTGTTAACTCTGCCATTGATCTTGTCCATCTCTCCCAAAAGTGCTGATATAAGGGAGCTTTTGCCAGACCCCACTGTACCCACAACAGCTATCAACTGTCCCTGTTCCACTTGCAAATTGATATTCCTTAATGTTGGTTTCTCGATATTTTCGGCATCCCACACGAAAGTTCCATTCTCAATTAGTAGCGCAAGTGCTGTATAAACAATACATTGATATATTTAGAGTATGTTTCAATTTAGTACATTGAATAGTATAATACTTACGTTCGGATGGGTCGTGTTGAACATTGTTAGGATCCAGGTCTTCAGTGTTCATGAATTTATTAATACGTTTCACGGAAACCCAAGCCTGAATTCCATGAAAGTAATTAGTAAGGACGTAGTTAAATGGGACGTACTAATTGAATGAAACAGGTTTTTTCATTACCTGAACCATATTACCGATCATCATGGGTAAAATAGAAAGTGGAAACCTTAGAATGTTAAACAGACTAAGTGAAACAAAAGCAACGGTACTATTCAATCGATTGTTCTCATCTATAAGTACAAATGTTGCAAATGATACTAAAGATACCTAAAAAAAGTCAAGATATTATTGAGAGAATAACGATATATTGAAAAGTTTCAAGAGATTGATTTAAAAGAAACTTACTAAGAACGGGGCAAACGACCAAATAAAACTTGTCCCGGAATTAAGGTATGCTGCTTCTTTTAATACATCGATTTCTTTTGTTCTTATTTTAAGTATTTCCCCTTCGAACGAAGGCTCCCAGGCATACAATTTCAATACTTTGATGCCATTGAAAACTTCGTTCATTAACTTCACTCTTTCGTCTTTGCTTTTCATTTGTCTGATTTGTAATGTTTTCAGTCTGTTCGTGATCAATAAATTTACTGGAATAAGAATAAGTAGAACAGCTAAACCAGCGAGCACTGCCGGCCCCAGTTGTTCCCATAAAAAGTATAAGGCTAAAACGATTTGTAGAGGGGCAGACCAAATCATATTTATGTACGCTGTCAAGTCCATGAACCTTTGTGCGTCCACGGACATTAAGTTTACTATTTCACCAAGTGTCGATTCTTTTCGAGCGGAGCTGGACATTCTCAATGCCTTCCGATAAATCGCAGCTATTAATGCAGTACGTATACGTAATCCAACTAAGAACATGCGGTGAAAGTACTGAGATAAAATTAATGTTTGAAATGTGGCTGTAACTAGGAGTAAAACTGCGAACAAATAGCCTTTCCACATTGACTCGCGTTCCTCAATAAAATGAATGAGTAGTCTAAATTAAAAATAATAACAATTATAATCTATACAGTTGTGATTCCTAATGACTTTACTAATTTCAGGAATACCAAACTAATTAATTCGAAATATAAAAGATCATGCCTGCGTACACTGTGATACTTACTTTAATATTTGTGGGCTTACAAAAGTCATAATATCTTGTATGCCTTTAAGTATGGCGCCGAACAAAAACGTGGCACCGAAAGCTTTACAAAGAGGTGGCAAAATCGATGATACATTCTTTTTACGTCCGTTATTAAAATCTACTTGTCCAGAAGACTTTCTAAAGGATGCCTTAGTGTTATATACACTGAAATTAAAATACAGTAATATTTATATATATACTTATGGAATGATATTGAAAATTTATTTATGTATTGATATAGACAATTACAGTTTCTCTATGTGCATCTGAACTTACCTAAAGCAAATCCAAAATACTCTTGTTAGCAAAAGTAGATTGATATTTTATTACTAATGTAATTTGATACATAAGCATTTTATAATACTTATTATTATTGTCTTCTAAATGAATAACATTAATTATTTATAAATACCACACTCACTTGTTGTTTTCCTGTAAATTCTTGTTCCAATATTTATCGAATTTCGGAACAATTTCTGTAGCCGAATCTTCCGCGTTCATAGACCATAAGTCTGTAACTTCCAACGGTTTTCGGAAGCCTTTCCACGCCATTGAATCGAACCATGTGAAAAATATTTTTGCTGGAAAGGAAGAGTTCCCTTCTGGACATGGTCTTTCCTCCTGTGAAATTTGATTCATGTGGTTAATAACGCCATATTCAGCAGACTAACATACAGGTTTCTAATTTGTTTTCCTAAACTATTGTACTCGAATCAAATTTATTGTTAAATTTAAAGTGGCATAAGAAAACAAATTTGCAGAAAAATTTGAGTTGCAAAAGAATAAATTTCATTTACAAAAGTATGAACTCAAATTGCAGAAGAATGAATAACACTTGCAAAAGAATTAATTTAAAGTGTGAACCCCATAACATAGATAACATTACCTTTGGATGTCCAGTATACCCAGGTTCCGCATCAGCCAGAAAATTCAACAAGAATATAAGTACAACTATCGGATAATATATCATATATGATACAAATGAATAATTGACATCGCCCTGAAACAATAGTACAAGTGGAAGGTAAATTACAAATCTCTTGGAAAGTAAATAAATAAGTAAATATATAAATTAATTAATTGGTATTATAAATACATTATCAATGTACAGCCTTAATAAGCTCCTGTATTGAATAACTCCACATATTGCAAGAAGAAACCAAAATAAAAATAGTAGTCCAGAAGTGCGCATTCCACGCTTTTTATTATATAGTACTAAAATAAGGGCTAGAACCTACAACAGAAAATATTAGTTATAATTAATATTATTGAAGGTCTTATAGAGGCCTTCAGTATTTTGTAGAAATGTCATTTAAACTAATACTTACGAAAGAAACTATTTTCACACATGGTGTACAATAATCGACACTAGAAACATGTTCGTAAGTACTTCTATGTATAGCAAATCCTATATCAACGATACTAAGTACAATCAGCAATGTCAGAAGTACTTGTTTAGAAATATATAACCATGTGTACGGAATATTCTTCTTCTTGCTACTTATAAGATAATAAACTTCTATCGCCGAGAATAGCCACAAAAATGCACATGGCACCCATATCAATATAGTCTTTTGAAAACATTCTGGGATGTCTGGATCTTCTGTGTTCCATATCAATTCCTTATCCTATAACAGAAAGAGATAAAACGAAAACATGTTTCAGTATATACTTTTGTTGCATAGAAAATTACACACAATCTGAAAAAACGATCTACTAATGATTTAATCGTTTCTAATACCATCTTACAACTATGATTGCTCAATATATTTCTGTGAATCAACAAGTCATGCCCGGTAACGTAGTCTAACAATTTCTTCGGGAATGATCGTTGCAGTGAAATTTTTTGTTCAGCTGTTTCTTGCTATAGCACAGTCATTGAAAATCGCGTTAAGAGGCTTCTGGTTAGGTAAACCATGAAGATTCGAGGACGATAAAACGCGAAGCAGGTAGATGTATTTTCCGTGTCAGGAAATCATGCTACTACACAGACGTTTCAATCTCGCAATCGAAAAAACGCAAGATTAGAACGGTGATATTGAAATGGATGCTGATTAGCTGAACGAGCACGATAATCCGTTCGGGACAGAGTTTATTTAAAAAAAAAAAAGAAAAAGATTTGGATAATGTTGAACAAAGCACGGTTATGAGAGCCAAGAAATCCACTTACCCAGAACTTGGAACCACAAAATTGATCCATAACGATACATTTATGTCCTATGTCCTGGCTTTCCGTTCGTGGCACGGACTTTCCCGATGTAACGAATTCAAATTAAGTACACAAAGGCGAACACACTTTTGAATCCGGTCGCAACGGTCGCAACTAGTCACACAGGGCACTCAGCCGAACGAATACACAAAATTGTTACGATATGTATTGGCATGTGACCAATGCCGACCGTTCAATTACCAACCGTCCGCTTTCTCGAGCGAACGCAAACTATGTATGAAACTGACTCGGATTCACATTATAAAGTCAGGCCGGCGAAAGCACTCAGCGTCAGTATCGCCAGACCGGGGAAATTGAGGGGAATACAGTTATTCCTCCCTACTCTTCACTCACTCACTCTCTCTCTCTCTCTCTCTCTCTACCATTATCGAGTTAGTCACGATACAGACGCAGACGCAACGCGAATAGGGTGCGTGCATACGTCACGTGACCCATCCATGATAGAATCACGGGGATGCTAGACGCCGAGAAAGGAGAGGAACGGCAACGTAGAAGGGATACGGCAGAGTGGGAGACAAGTCTTAATCTGGAGACACGCTTACGTAGCAGCGTACAGTCTCTCGCTTCCTCCTCTACCGTTAAATTCCCCTCTCGCGACTTTTTGCACAAGGGAGAGGGGTACATGACGTCATGTTACTCCCACTACGAGGAAATCGAGCCAGATTTAGTGGTAGAGGGGCAATGCCGGATTAAGACCTTCAAAGGCCCTAAGCACTTGAAAATGTTTAAGGCCCCCTTATACACGACCCGTTAACGCTGAAGGCACTGGTCTATGTACAGTGGACCCAAGAAGTATTTGAACATGAAATATTCGATTTTCGAAAACTTGTCTATATTTAAACTGTGATAATTTCATTAAAAAATGATCGTATAAAAAACTTGGACTATATATCAATTTCTAAAGAGTATGCGATAGTTTCAATTACGAGAAGAAGTTTTGAAAGTTAGCAACGTTTGAATTTGTAGCATTTTTGAGAAAAAGTTCCCTGTTTCTCATCAGCTACATCGTGTAAATATATCTGAAAGGAAAATTAACACTGTACTGTAAAAGTAAAAGCTTCAGGCTTTGAAATGAGACTATATAGGTTTATGGTTGTACTATTTGTTTTTACGAAATTATTACAATTTATACATAAACCATTTTTCAAGAATCAAAGATATAGCGTTTAAATATTTTTTGAATCTACTATAGATAGACTGTGGTACCTATTGTTGGGGAAACTATTGTAGGGATGCTGACAATCACCAGTGCTAGCGTACAGTCTGTACGCTTCTCCCTCCATCATTAAATTCTTCTCTCGAGCCTGGGTTAATGATAGGGGGGACAACATTATGAGGAGAATACGAGCCTGTCTCTGACAACGGTGCTGACAATATCCTTCTTTCGTGCAGAAGCCTAACGCGTGCAACGTTACCGGAAGATGTCGCAACGTGAAATTTTATCTTGTACAATTACATACAAGCCGTTCCAGAAAAGGTGTAATACCTTTTATGAACTGATTCACTGGTCGACTCAAAATAACTTCTTCCTTAGCAAAAATGTTGGTCGAGGCTTTGTTAACACGTTATCATCAAGGCGTAGTCGACCAATCAGAGAACAAGTACGCAAACACCGCGGTTGTACAATCAAAAAATATTGTGAAGATATTTTTTAAGAGACAGAGATTAAGCAAATTAATGATAGAATGTTAATTCGTTTCATTCAATGATCATTCTCGGCGGTTTGTACCGAAAACTAGCAAAAATCTGTAGAATTACAAATACCGTTAAAATTTCATGTTAAACGACAGTATGAAACACTGCGATGGTAATGACATTTGTAACTTCATATCAATAATGCAATAATAAAACGATTGCAATAAGCGTCACGGTCGTATATCGTTAATAAAATAGTTTTTTGTTTTACTTCTTCTCATTGAAACTGTCAAGTTTTGTCAAGCTATTAAACCTGAGTCATGCTCGCGGAGCGCGTGCTTACAAAGTAATATATCTCTATATAAAGTTATATATATACATACAAAGAAACTATTTTATGTATCAATCTAAGAGTCTAGATGTGGCACAAGTACTGGTATAAGAACTATTGCTTGTGTTTGCGCAACGAAATCGAGTAGGAGAATATATCTAGAAAACGTGGAACAGTGGAGATGACAGCTCGACTTATGTCACTGGAAATAGTAAATCCTTGCTTCAACACTTGCCTATCGCGACCTTACTGTTCGTTCATTTATTTGATCAATTACAATCCATTGCGTCATGCCACCACATTCGTATAATTCGAAAATATCATCAATTCATTGGTTTGAAGAATGTGGTATGAATAGTTCGAACCAATTAAGGGGAACCAACAAATATAGACATAACTCTTCTAAGTAATTTTTTAAGGAAAACATGCAATCTCATTGCAGACAATAACAACTATCTGTGTATTATCTGTGAATTGCAAGTTTTCGTTTCGTAATCTATTACTTCGCCCGATATGATAACAAATTAATGGAACTGTAATGATATTCAATGCAGTGATAAGTAAAGGGAACATCGCTCGATTGATCGTTAATCCAAAATGAAGCTGATAGAAATATGCATTATCATCGACGATAAATTTAAAATACATGATTTCTCTGAATATGAGACATGGGATTAGCTTGTACACGAAATAAAAATTTATTCTTTATAATAAACGCGTTGGATTACAAACAGTTACGAATTATTTGTCGATGGCAACATTAGAAAATATTACAATACTATTCCGTTTGTTTAAGGCAATAAAAAAAACTGTTCTCAACATTAGCTCGCTGCACGAAGATTTCATTGAAGCTATTGCAATGTAGTAACATATCACAATGACCTAGCTAAAATTTGACGATGATATACGAGGAAAACGTCTTTCAGATAGCACTCACGTGTACATGCATGATAAACAGTGTCTAAAATTTCAGCTGGAATTTTGTTTCTCAATTATTATCGAGAGCTTTATCGAAATACTGACGTAATTCCTTTATATTCCGCACGTTTCCGTGTACAAATTGTCTGTTGCCGTCGAACACAATATTATTTATCAGTTACCGTAGACTATTATTGTTGCAATTTATCAATGGTCTTCAAGTATGACGCGATAGTACATATGCAAACAAATGTATAACTTTCGAATTATTTCCATATGTGTAACACACGCATGTAACAAAATAAGATATAATAATATTATTGTACAATATTACATACCTATGAAGTCCTTTTATTTCTTTCCATCTAGATAAGTATTACAGTACAAAATAATTTTTTCAAATATAAATAAAAGCTATTGTATATTTATTATAGGTATACACATAGTTGGTATATACATAGAATACATATGTAAACACGTAATAATATTATATATGTTTTATATAATAGAATCATTTTTAAAGCTGTTATTGATTGTATAACATAACTTTCCGCTACTCCTATTCTTTATTAAAAAAGTAATTAAATTTTTTAGATCTTTTTCGCTAGAATTATTCATGTTCTCTTTGTGGAAATGTTAAATTTAATATTGTGCTGATAATTATTTCATAAATAGAATTCTATGCTATGTATATTAAATCGTATATATATACACATACACACACGATTTAATGAAAATTTCATCGAACATATCTCGATTATGTTAGACTTGATACGTTTGAGTACTGCTAAATAATAGCGTTAGTAATTCTGGGTCGTTTAAATTTTTTCTGTACTTTTGTACCATCTCTTGGATCTTTAAACGTCTGCGTACATGTGGCGGATGATAACTGCAACATACCACGCGAATGCTGAATGCGTTAATCCAATCGTCGATAGAAAAACAAAAAAGATTCTTTTAGTTCTACGTACCTATCATTATCGAGCCTTTTTCTACGTCCCATATTTAACGCCGTTTGCCTAACAAGTGTGCCTAATACCCTTCTAGACACGACCATACCATCAATCAATGGGGTAGCCAAATTGATTCTAGATGCTGGACCTTGTAATCTGACCCTCATTAATCCACTACTGAGTGCTTGAAGGAAAATCACTTGCACATCCGGTGGCTGTATTATTCTGGCCTGTTCGAGACCGGTATGAGTACACGAGAGAAGATCAACTGTAAAAAGCATCGTACCTGCACAACTTTTCCTATCGATTACAGGCACAGTTCAATGATCGACCTACCAATCGGAAATTGGGTATAGTCCTCTAAACTCTCCAGCCAAACGACCATGATTTTAATATCGCTTTGCACGGGTAGAACTTGTTTCGTGGTTCTCCTCGGTTTAACTGGATCCGCGCTTGAAGAACTAGAAGGACTAGATCCTGTTAAGCTCGGTGGTTGCTTTTCTAGATCCAGTGACATTGCCCGCGAATTTTGCATAATACTCTGCCCTGTCCCATAACTCCGGCAGCTGCTGTTATCGTTGATACTTTTCTCGAACCACACTGTAATTGTTACGCGTGTAATGCATTAGACGAATTTTTTTTACGAACAGCGCACGTTTAATGTGTACCTTGGTTGGCACTGATATCGCTAGAATAACTTGCATCCTCCAACGAGTCGGAACTCAATGTATTATTCGATTGAGTTGGCACAACGAATGCAATCTCTGAACTGACGTCTGCCCAGTAAAGCACATGGGTATCGCCATTGTACAGAGCACCACCGTGATCGCTATGTGCCGGTTGCGGTACATTTAATTGCGGAGTCACTCTCCACGAAGTGGAAACATGACCAGTCCAACCAGCATGTGCCGACACCGACACCGGCCATCCGAGAGAATTTAAGAATTCCAAAAAATTTGTAGATACGTTCGCCTCGTGCAGCTACGGGTGCAAACAGTTAAAGCTTGTCGAGCCACCGGTCATAATGAGAAAAAAGTACAATTCGTACCACGTTGGACAATATGTCTGCCGCAGTTTTCTGACCCGCTTTAATATAAAAAATGTACACCGTGTCGCACATTCTCGGACTAATGTTGTCTAAAGTTTCCAAATCCGGGCAAAATCCTGGAATGGTCGGATCCAACGCGATTAGGCCACTGTTCCTAGACTCGTCGTTCTCTTTAGGCTCCATGTTCAAGAAACCAAAGTGACTTAGAAAGAGACGCGCTGTTTGGAATTCATGGCATATCTGCGGCGGCACGCACTCCTCCGTCTTCTCGTCGGACATTCTTTCGTTCCCATCAGAATATTTCGATTCGATGTTCATTTGTCGCTCTAACAATTGGGACAACGTTTGATGCTCGTTTCTCACCACGTTGTTGTTGTTCATCACCGCCTCGAGACTCGGTATTGATTCATCCCTAAGGAAAAGTATTAAATAAACTTAATCAACGGTAATCCTCGTCGACGTTTTGATGGAGAAACATTGAAATGTACACTTTGCAGTGAGGAATTCGATCGACATTGTCCGGGAAGAATTTAGGTTTGTAATCGGTCCTCGGCGCAGCTTCTGCCAGTGGTAATGGTCGGCCAGGATTTGTCGCTATACTTCTAATACTTGATCTGTGCCTTGGTAAATGTCGAAGCTGCATTGTCCACGCATGTCTACCGAATGGTCCACGTATCAATACTGTGACAGTGGGCTGCGGGTCCTGATCATTTCCAAGAGGTTCTTCCAATAATGCTAGTATAGTAGCGTTTTCGGCAACAAAGTATCGAAATCTTTCGACAGCGGCTTGACGAGGGACACGACCTCCTGTCCAACTGTTACAATGCCGAAGAAGCGACACTTCGTCCAATAAAGATGACAGTGATTGTGCTCCACATGCACTTGGGAAATATCCAACCTGTAATCACGATTACACATTCAACAGATTTTGGGTCGAAATTCCTAAAATTTTCGAGAACGTGTTCCAAGCCTAAATAAACTTCGCTATACTTGTTCAAGAATAACGGTGAGCAGTGCATCAGCTGCATCCCTAACGCGCATAGAAGCTGGTTTCAGTTCCTTTTCATCTTTCATTTTGATAGGTTCGCCAGGTTTTCCCACGCTTTTCGTTCCCGACACACCAAGCTCTACCACCTCCAAAACCGTTGTCAAACAATCTTTATCCTGAAAATTGACTTTACAATCAAATATCTTGTCAACCTTTTGAGCGTTTCATTTGATTTCGAAAATGCCCACCTCTGTGCTTTGTCATTTTTTCTGTGCTTTAAAAAGTACTAACTTGTAATAATTGTGAATGGGCCGTAAGCCAAATAGTTAAACAACTGAAAGCAGCGACAATGGATGAATGAAGGTCCTTTGAATGAGCCGGAGGCGGCCGCCAACATTGATACGCAATATAATCGCAGAGCCATTTCACAGCACGTTTGCATTCCAATGCATCTGTAAAATTTTGTACAATTTAATAATGCAGCTTTAATAAATATATTTATACGATAAAATGCAATATGACCTGTTAACTTCCTCGCTGCATGTAACACAGAGTATTTCAACGATTGCGGATAAAACGTTTTGCAAATTCAAAAATATTCTTTCGGTAAAATTTGTCTCACCTGTTTCACGTATGCGCGTTCTCGCCAATCCAGATAGTATTTCGAGAGCTGCCAACGAAATGTTCAGATCTGTTTTCCACGACGATATCAGTCTATGGCAAACCAAGTATGTTGCACGCACTGAGAGCGCGTGAGCTGAATCTGCAATAACACACCTCGCAATTTTAATCACAACCATACAATTTGTCAAGGTACCGTCGTGTATTTAGATGTATTTAAAAAGAGGTCTCTCAAAATGCAAGCCTGTATACAGAACTGTTAAAAGAAGCTTGAATGTGTAACAGAAATACAAGAAATGAATAAAATAAGATGATGTTTAACACGATATCTCGTATGAGCACAGTAACAGATTGCTGAACTACTTAGATATTTATGTACTTGTATTTACCGAATGCAATACACTCCTCTTGAAGAGTCGCAATATCAGAGGCCTCGCCGAGCGATCGTTGATCACTGGATATACTTATTTGACTGGCTGAATCGCTGGTGACTATCAAGCGATGATGAGACGGTACACAATGGCGAATGCACAACAAAACACAACTCATAATAATAAAAACGAATGACATATCACACAAGCGCACGCGTTAAAGCAAATCGAGTATGATCAAAAGTAATAATAAAGCATCATGATATTACATTTCGCATAAGTATGCATGTGTTTCTAGACTTTTGGTCGCAAGCGACTGGTAGACGTTAATGAACTGCTATATCGAATAATAGAACATTAACTTTGGTATGAACTATTACTGAAATTACGCTGTTTACAATTACTTTTCGAATTCGAGTAAGAATGATAATTAATCTCGGAGATTGAAAGAAAAACGGTGCATTCAGTATTTCTATATGTTAGGTCATCCCATAAATCGTGGCGTTTTATTTTCGTGTTTTAACACTAACAGTACAGGACAAATAAAACATAAACATTTATATGCGACACTTCATACGGGATGACCTAATATACGTACACAAGCTGATGTTCTTTCAATTGGAAAAGGAAACGAACCTGATGACAACAAATTGACGGTAGAATCATGAGCGACGGTGTCTGGTTGAGTAACTTGTTCTACCTCTTCCGCTGCCGCAGAATCTTGCACGCTCAATAATAGAGCCCCTAAGAAAAAAAGAGAGAATTAACAATTGAAATCGTGAATGCTCTTATAAATCGAGTTTCTGGCTCACCTAATAACATGTGAGTATTTTGAGGATCCGTTTCAACTTGTAACGCATTTATAAGTAAATTCATAAGTCTTGATTTTAATTGGGCGAATGTTATTTGATTCTTGTCCGAAATGATTGGAATCGAGATGGTCGGCAACTCTTTAATAGTCAAATTCTACAACAACAATTATCGTAAATAATTGTTACACACAATGCACAACAATCATTAGTATCTTAAGTGAAATATTGCCAAGTTTGGTGTCTTGTTCTGTGTATATACATATACTAATTACTTGGAAGTGAAGGGGTAACGCCAGCATCGATATTAACAAATGTATAGAGGCTCTACGTAGATCTGGTTTCGAGACTATGTTGGACTTCAATTTTAAATCCTTTTCCGGAAGGACAGTCTCCAGTGCTGATATTACCGCGGGCACCAACACCTGTACTCCGTTTAAGTCTAAACGAAACAAATCTGCAGAATTTAAGAGGATGCTCGCTAACGTTTCGCCGCATTCCCGGGACTGGGAATAACAAAACGAGTTAATATTGCATACATATTCATAGGAATTATGTTCTACGAGTGCAGTTGATTACCTCATCAACTTTGAGACCATGCTGCATCGCTTGATAAAATCTAGCTAAATACACAGGTAAGATTTCCTCGCCGGTCTTTTTAGCGCAAAATATCCTACACAATGCGCCTAAAGCTTCTGCTCTCCCAGATTCGTAACGATCTATGCAAAGCGTAGGCGGGACATCGTTGATTGGTTCTTGCAATGAGCTAGGGCCTTCGACGAGTACAGAAGACGGTCGTTTTGTCGCACCTGATGGTTCTAATCGATGATAAACGTGAAAATAATTTTTCTATCTATTCAACACAATCGGCTAGTCGATATTTACGTGGTAAATTTTGCGACCATCCGTCGGTGCCTATAAATGCAGCCTCGAACAACCATTCCCCAAAAAGATGCAGTATACTGTTGCACTTTGGACGCCCTGGAGCTAAAGGAGGCCTGATATCTTGAACCAAGGAAGTCATAGCTAAAATTAAAACAATGAATCATATTACAATAGATTCGATATTTTGTAGAATTAATAATTACAGGATCTTACAGGTTGTACTTGAAGCAGAGGAAGGTCCAGAATTGGATATTAACGTGGACGGTGTGCTCGAAACACGACTAGTCGTTAAACCAATCAAAGAAGCTTTCGGAATTCCTACAATTGGAAAGAACAATGATCATTTATTGTATATGTACACGTTGACGCGTTGAGTTTCACGCCGATGCCCGTAAAAGTCACACACAAATTAAAAAAAAGTTATTTAATAATACAGGAACCTTGTAGATCTTAATATTTGGCCGACGTGACGTCCAAAGTGTTAAATTGTTTTCTTAAGATTGTAATGCTTTGCTAAGAGAAAAATCGCTTTATGAAAAAAAGCTTTAGAAGTAATAATTTAAATATGTATATATGTACAATTAATGTACAAAATTATTGCAGCTCATTGATGCTATCAAGAAAGATCAGAAGAGAAGTGCTGAAGAATACCCTTAGTAACGGCAGAAGGTGTAACACTGAAACTTTTGGCAAGTCTGCGCTGTGTTGGAGGTGTAGGAGAAGGTTGTGTCAGATCTTTGCCACTTGATTTGTCCCACCCCATACCCCCGCTGCCAATACTGGCAGATCCAGATGCCATAGAGGATACACAACACTCCTCCCAGCAACATGCCTGTGAAACTCCTAAAACATTTATGACTGCGTGCAACCATCACCAGAGATAGTAAGCTCTAGAAGTAAATGTGCTAGTATTGAAAATATATAGCATGTCAAGAAAACTATTTTATTCGCGATACCCGCGAATATCAATGTACAACTTATTTTTATTTTTATTCTCTGTGTACTAGAATATTATACAGTGTTCAATCAATGGCATATTCACTTACCAAGAAATGCGTCAACTTGACCAGCTATACCTTTTATGGCTTTCAGAAATATTTGTGGCAAACTTTGCAAGCAAGGATGTTGACAAGGGTCTATAACGTTCGGACTTGCAATGGCGTATTGTAAAAATGCTTGAGTTTGTGAAACAACGGCCGGTCTGCATAAATCGACCGGGTCTCCTATAGTTCGCAAAAGTCTGTACCATGCTTGAACCACCGCTTCGTCTGACATCGTAAGCGGTACAAGCTGAGAATCTTCTTCGTCTAAATGTGTCAATATATTCATATAAAAAATTGTTAATTTAACGTTATGATTGACTACTGATAAGAAGATCGACTAACTTATTTTCAGCTCTGGGAACATTGGACCATACATAATTTGCAGTAGTCTTGCATTTAGAGCGAGGCAGACGCGATTCCACTGTTCTACCAATGCTAATCTGTGCCTCCATCGAAGACAGGACTCGCGTAGAGTACGCCATAGTGGCGGAGAAGGGAAATTACGTTCGCACGCCACTAACCAAACCTGGAAGAATTTATGTATTTTATAGCAGTGTTAAATTTATTTATCAATGCATTATATACCTCTAAGAGTACACCTAGAACTCTTTCGCATAACTGTTCCCCAGCATCTTCTCGAGTAGCTGGAGGAGCTAATAGTGCATCATTAATTCCAATAAGAAATAATAGTAGGCTTTCCCAAGTTTCTCTTTCTAAATTTGCAGGACCTCTTGTAATCTGTTGCAGTGTTCTAAGTACTCTATGACACAAAACAGCCTGTCTATTAATTGTATCGGTTCCTATAAACAATATTGAATATTTTACAAATGCACTGTATCTTATGTAATGTGTGTGTGTATACAGATATGTTAATCAATTACATAAGAAGTGGTTCATTTAAATACAAATTACCTAGATCCTGATATAAAAATGGCCAGACTATGAAAAACAAATCATTGCAGATTGTTAGATGTAGTATTTTGTAATTTGATAAATATTTTTTTCTAGTATTAATGACCTTTGAATTAATATTATATACAAAAAAAGAGAAAAAAATGGAAAATTATTGTTCTTACCTTCTCCTTTTCGTGGGACAAATAAATTATGGAAATGGCTTATTATTTTCCTGGCATAGAAATTAGGATTATCTATGATCGGTGTGGGTACACAAATTTTTGGTGTAGAGTACAATGCTGATAGCCATTCGCAATATACATTAACACAGTCTCTGACTGTGTCATGTTCAGCCAGGGGTAAAGACAATCCAAAACATATTACTTCCATACACCATTGAACTTCTTTGTCCGTGCACAAAGGACTAGGCTCAGCTGCTTGGGTTATACCAAGATTGGTTGCAAGTTGACGTACAACTGACAAAGCTACTTCTTTTCCTGCTCCAGGAGAAAATTTTTCTAGGACGCTTTGACTCTCTTCTGAACCTTGTTGAACTAAAATGCTTAGAGAAGCCCATTCGGAATACATTCCTCCTTGGGAGTCCTAAAATATACATGCATAGAACCTTAATATATACTATTATAAAACGGTCCAAAGAAAAACAAAATATAATATAGAATAATTTACCTTAAGATTAACTCTGTTAAATACGCCTAAATTCATAGATTACTATACGCTTTCAACGTCCTATAATTAAGAACTAATAAAGAGAAAGTAAAATCTCACATGTATCTTTTTAACCTTAATTACGATAGAGAGTTGTTCATCTTATATGATATGTGTAAAAAACGCACGCTCAAGTGCAAAATTATACATAATTCCTCAATTTTTTTATATTATAAAATCTATATACATATTATAAACTTTGACATTTGGATGGATATTATTTGACAGGTAAACGCACCGCCATGTATATAGTAAGCACGAGGGGCACAATTTCTATTGGTCATGTAGGTATAGATACAGTCACTCTTGATAAACACTGATAAATTAGGAACGGTGCTTTATTTCTCCCTATGAATATATCCCTATAGTAAATAGTACTATTATGAAATTATACTATATACAAATTCGACTGTATTAATATTATAGCAGGACAAAATGCATCTCAAAATAATATTACAAATAATTTTTAATCACAGTAAATCTTTTATGCAATATTTATACTAATATTTTTCCTGTTCGTCGTGACAATAAATTTCGAAAAAGATATTTAAAAACAAAATTAGTGTATTTTAAAACAGAGAGCATAGTTTGTAAAACAAGGAAACTTTACGGAATAGTAAGTATTACAATCGAAATATGTCTATATATAGTATAGAATATATGAAATAAAATTGAAATATGTCTATACATAGAATATGTGAAATAATTGTGAAAAACAAAGATTCGCAAATTAGAGATTTAAGCGAAAAATAAGTGATTTATATATTATATAAAATGGATTTTGATTGGATAATTATTTACCGGTAAGGTAGATAACAAACTTTGGTTGTTGGCTCTACCTACTGGATAGGACGACAAGCACATATTACATACAATCTTGTGTATTGTATTGCTCGTATTTTTTTGTGTATGGTATGTATCTAAATCTTGAAACGAAAAACATCGACAGATGGCTCAAGATCATGTTATGACTAATATTTTTAGTTATACTTATGCAGATATATAAAAATCTTGCATACTTAAGGAACAAGTGCGAAACTGAGAATAATGAGCATAACGACAATGTTTCCGAATCGAAATCGAATTTGAGAGTTATACTTTCGCAAATTTGTGCATCGGGATAAATAGCAAATGAAACATGGCGTTTGTTTCTTTCATATGTTCCGAAGATATTGGCTCTTGATTTTTTTTCTTACGAATTTCTAATTAATCACGGCGAACGAGGTTCCGATGCGTTGAAGCTTCAGTTTTCTTTCGCAACATTTTCACCGCAATCGTGCGAGAACAGTCAATGGTTATTTACCATACATGCCTGATAACATTTTGGGAACATGAAGATGGATATACTTATCTGTGTCTATTGAGATGTGGAACGTTTCTGAAATACCAAGGAATACAACATGACGTCCCGTAGTTACACAAAATCTTACAACCGTAAGGTCAACAGTGTGACGCCTGGGAGCATTCAATTCGATAAGCTTTTTAGGGAGAACAGCAATCGACCATCCGCAGCTAAATCAGCAGGCACTGTTGGAAAATGGGGTATTACATCTTTCACATCTATCAGAAGCACAAATATCAATGGTATGCTTTTTCGATTATCAATCGCTGTTGCATATATTATTACATTATACTGTAGTCATGTGTGTTTATATATATAATATAGTACCTTCCATATATATTGTTAGACCATAGATTCTACACATTGTTTCTAAATTGTTAAACCTATTAAGAAAAGGAGCAATAGGAAAATGTTTCTTTTGCACAAAGATCTATAGTTTCTGTATCCTATATGTAAAGTGATTAACAATTACCTTTTGTGCCTTTAACATCCAATTAATACAGATATTTATACGAGTTTATAGAACTTTATTCTTCGTTGAGTGTTTATACAATATGTTTGACAATGGATATGAGAATGTTTAAGAGATAATCATTTAGGACAAAATAAGATGAAGATCTAGAATAATAAAATTGTTACTGACCTCCCTAATATAAGCACATATAATTGTGGTATTAAAAAAGGCATTGTTCGAGATTTCTTATCAATACAATAAGCATTAATTTGTTCATAGGAAGAAGAGATGATATTCACAATACATTTGGCGCAAAGAGAATAAAGCTTGATTATGGGAACCAGAATGCCCGTGTTAATTCCGGGAAAGATCCGTTCTCGTTTGAAACTGATCCAGACAATAAACCGGACGTAGCACCGCCGGTCGTTAAACCTAAGAAGTTTTTTAAGAGTAGAAATGTTCCACCTCCAATCGAAGAATCTCGCCAGGATGTGGCAATATACAAACAAGTACCTGATTCACATTATGGACGAGCACGTCCTCAAAAATCCGCTCTGCAGCTACAGCCGCAGCTGCAGCCACAGCCGCAGCCGCAGCAACAGCCACAGCCGCAGCCGCCGTCTCTGCCACCACCTTTGAAACAACAATCTTTGACGAAAGTGTCGAATGCTGCTGCTAAGAAGGTGATAACGGAAACTGTAGACGCGGCCACTAGCGACGTAACTCCCAGCAGGGAGGAAAGTAAACCACCTATTGTACTGAGAATATGCAAAGGCACCGCACGATTAGTGTGTGCGAACGTTCAGCCTGCTTCGGAGCCCGAGCCCGAGACATACAGAATTTCAACACCACTCATAAGTCCGACGAAAGCAGACATTGAACGTAAGAACATCACCGCGGACGTAGTCAAAACAGAACACAAAACGATCCGTTCCCATCAACCTATTATTTCAACAGTCTCAATACCTTTAGAAAATTCTGAGATGAGAAGAACCACTCGTAGTCGAGCGAAAAATCTGCATTTAGATGTAACACCATCCCCTGTCGTGTCCACGACGCCGATAACACCAAATTCGCATAGTTCCGGTCTTTCTTTAACCCTTAGAAAATCGGTCACCGATTCGAATAACACCTTAATATCCCATTACGATATTGTCAAGACTGATTGTGGTTCAACGTACGCATGTAAGCCAACGATCGAACCATTGATTGGCCGTGATCAACCACTGCCAACTACAACCCAAGAACTGATTGATATATTGTCGAGCGATTCAGATCCGATGCAGACGAGACCAATGATAATAAACGCGCCAGAAACCGAGGAAACTGCCGGAGTCGTTCCAGACGAGGTACAACACTGTTCAATAGATATCCCGACGAACGAGGTGATCCCGGAGCCCCCTCCACAGTCTGAATCCCCTTTGCAAGATGCCGAAACGGCTCTGTTACCGGAACAGGAACCGGAACATGAGCTGGAGCCAGAACCAGAACGTGTACTAGAAATAGAGCCGGATCACGACGTAGAGAGTGAACAACCATCCCGGGTCACCGACAACGACACAGCCACAGCTAAAGCCTTAGTCGATCAGGATTGGTTTTCCGGCAGCGATGACAGCGAAGGTGTCAGTGGTAACGCGGAGAGCGACGTGGCGTTGAATGTAACAAGCACGGTGGCGGAGACTCAGCCGCAGAACGCGCCATCCACGGCTGTTCAAAAGCCTGCCACCAAAAAGGGTAGCATTTTTAAAAGTCGCTCGACAGGCGCGACAAACGGTAACAAGAGAAGGGCGCTGTACAAACATAAATGGTGCGATAGCGATAAAGAATCGAACGCCACAGATGCTGCTACTGCTGGTAGCAATACACCAATCACTGCTTCGGGGTCTCACAGCAACGCAGGGCCTGTAGAATACGAAGAGGAATTCGATCCTTCGCAATTGACCCGAGTTGTCACGTACCCTGAAACTGTTGCAGGTTTTGAAGATGAATCTGATGCTATAACCAGCGTGCGTTGCGACAAAAAAGTCAAGGGTGTATGTATATATACATATATATGATTGATTGAATAGTATCGAACGATACGACGACAGCTCTGCCAAAAAGAGAATGTTATAATATAAAATTTATTTTTCAGTTCTACACCGTAGTGAAGAATGTAAAGAAAGCACATCAAATTCAAGAGAGCGGAGAGTTTCAAGAGTTTAATGATGATGTTGAATATATATTAGACACTTTAAGGGAGAACAATCCGAATGCTACTCGTTGTCTTTCAGCTATACGATTAGCGAGTAAATGCATGGCACCTGCGTTTCGGATGCACGTTCGTGCTCATGGTACTGTCGCCAAGTTCTTCAAAGCACTTCATGACGCGACCAAGGATCAGGTATATATATATATATATATATATTTATTTATTTATTTATTTATTTATCCATTATGTGTATATATATATTCAGTTTCATAAAATATGCATTTGCTTGTATTATAAATATAAAATTTTCAAGTTCGAAAAGTCCAAGGAATATTATTACATATTTCTTTTCTTCAGAGCCTTGCTTTGTGTACAGCAACAGTAATGTTTGTATTAAGTCAAGACCGTTTAGCTATGGATTTAGATCGGGATTGCTTGGAATTAATGTTAAGTTTGTTAGAATCGGATGCCAGTCACAAAGATGCACTCGATGATTGTGGCCTTAGTGGGGCTGAATTGTTAAAAAATAGAGAGAAAGTGCGCCAATTGTGTGCTGATATTCAAGCTCAAGGACACGCAAAACATTTGAATCTTGATAATATAACTGTAAGTATATTTTTTCTTTGTAATTTTCAACACGAAACCAACGATAGCTCTATTATTTATTTAATTATTTATTTATTCATTTATTCATTCAATAGGTTGGTCAACTTGCTATGGAGACACTTCTCAGTCTTACATCGAAACGTGCTGGCGAATGGTTTAAAGAGGAACTTAGAGAATTGGGAGGATTAGAACACATTGTTAAAACAATCAGAGATTGTCACCGTCATATTAATGCTCAGGATATTACGAGATCTGGTTGGTCAGATCCTTTATTAGACAAATTACGTAAAGTTGATAGATGTCTACGTGTATTAGAAAATGTGAGTAAATGATGAAAAAAATAATAGCGGATAAATACCGGTGCTTCGGACTATCGTAAATGTGTTTGATTATTTCAGGTTACTCACATGAATGAGGAGAATCAAGTATATTTATTGAAATACGAGAATGGAGTTTTAGTCAGCACATTAGCGAATTTGTACCATCTTTGCGGACAAGAAATTCCTATTTATGCAACCATAGATCCAAATGATAAAACTTCTACTGGTGCTGTTATTAGAGAGTGTCTGTTTGCTATTATTAAAGTTCTCATTAATCTTACACATCGATTCAATAGACAATGTAAGTCCACATGTTGTTGCAGTTTTTGAAATGTGTAACCTTAGGGAGCTTGCACGTTTTATATAATCATGATGGATTTTTAGCTTTTGGAAGCAAATCAGTAGGATCGCAAACAGGCGTTCTGGATTGCAGTTTGTATCTTTTGTTACGCGTTCCTGAGTCACTTCCCGAAGAGAAGCGTTTCGATATGATGATGTTGGCGTTGATTATGTTGATAAATTTAGTAGAACAATGTGACGATAATAAACAACTTCTTATCGAATCTAGAGCTCCTCCGTCTCCAGAAAATATTTTTGACGGTAAATATATAACAGATTGTATTTTCTTATGGTGGTGGTGAAGTTGACTGTAATTCATTTCCTCTGTCTAGCGTCTGAGGAAAGCGGAGTAGAATCTTTGATCGATCTTTTTTACAAACAAGAGGAGTTAGCACGTGCTGAAGAGCAAAAAACAGATGCTATTTTGGACGGGGAAAAAGATTGCGAACAGACAGAGACTGTGTCGACAACAACTAAATCTCAGGAGGAATTTATCGAGGAAACTGTTACAAAATGTTTGTATAAAGATAATATACAATACTCTGAAATTATTATAAAGTATATACAACGCATCAAGTATAATGTATTGTTTTTACTTTCCAGTATTACAAAAGGCGGGACGTCATATGGAACATACTTTAATAGGGGCGTACGTCGTACTCCTACTTGGTTACTTAATAATGGATAATAAAGTGAGTAACTTGGAAAAGAGACAACACGTCGTTGTACATTTGCATATCACACTAATAAAAATGCTTACTTCTAGGATTATGAATCGTTGGTACGCAGTAGACTTCCAGATAATAATTTTATCGCTATGGTGTCTGTACTTCAGAAATTTTTCAATTTCATGAATCTAACGGCATCGGTAACTATTCGAAATATTTTTATCAATGATTATATCTTTCGTAATCAAATTAAGCACACGGACATAATTTTTATTCGTTTGGTTTATCTAGAATGAAGTAAGTAGTTGCGGAATCGCTGCTACCGAAAAGGTGATTAAGTTCCTAAAGATGTCGGATGCCAGAGTCGAGGAAGAGAAGAATGAATTACCATTACCAGCATTAGAAGATCCAAATATAATGCTTGATTTATCTTCGTCTTGATTGATATCTTTTACAAACACGTCACGTTTTTTATTATCCTGGCAAGCAAAGAGAGCCAAAGTTATATATGTCCAACGAAGGGAGTTTCTATTGCAGTATGGATGGACATGTTTCATATTGACCATATATTTTGATATATATTTATTCACTTACGTAATTTATTGCTGTACCTTTCATTAAATTGACTTATCCCCCCCCCCCCCCTCTTGTAACAGTAACACAGTTAGATATTAAGTGTAAGTTGTTAATTAATCGCGCAGAGAAACTAATATCATAAGAGACGCGCTTTGTAATTACGCATACAGCTTACTTAAGTTCTTGGCTGGCGTGTATGTATTATTATCAATTAATTGATTTAGCAAATCGATCACGTCCTGTTTTATTTCTTTCTGCAAGATTCATCCGACGAGAACAAAATGGGAACAGAAAGCGTAAACATTTTGTCGGATTTTAAAATTTGTTTGCTGTAAGATAATGCATAAATTTTCCAAAATTTTATCAATTATTTTTAATCTACCATATAAGCTATTAATTACGTGATTGGCGAGGTGTTGGGGTTCATAGTGACCCGATTAAAATTTTCAAAATAGCATTATTATGTAAGTTTATTTTAATATTAAAGATTATACTATAAGCCTTGTAAATGAAAATTTATAAATTATAATTGTATCTTAAATTCGCAGTTTCAGAATTATTGGATCCCATTTAACAGGCGCATGATTTTATGAAACATCTTTAGTCGTGTACTTTGCCTGATAAAGTAAGGGAGAAAAAAAAGAAATATGTATATATATATGTGTGTGTGTGTGTTTTTATATGTGTATATATATATATACACACATATGTGTATATATATTGTTATGTACATGCAATAACTAGCTTCGAACACTACGAATATGTAAAATAAAACATTTTTTTAATAAACGTTCTTATACGTTGTGCATTAGAAGACTTAAAAATCAACGTTTTATTTTGTCACCCACACGTTTCGTTTTCTATTAATTGAAACAAAATAAATCAAAACGAAAGTCTACACGCGTTCTTTAATTTGAATCGAACACCTCTAAAGATGTTTCGATTAAAATGGTCATTTATTGCTAACTTCAAGTATGTTCCACAATTGTAAATCTCACATGTTGTATCATACTTCAATCGTTCATATTTACGCTTCGATATATTCGTGCAGGAAATGTTTCGAATTTTAAATACCGTAAAGCTAATATTAAAATAAATACACGATTATTAAATGATATGCGGTGAAACTATTTGATATAGTTTCGTTACAATATAACTTCACTTGGTACCAATTTAACTACACTTCAATAAATAATTTAGTACCCACAATTGCATAATACAATTGTAAGCAACGATAACAGAAATAATATTAAGTAATAATAAAAACATGTTATCCGCACAACATATTCCAAGGTAAATATATTTGTGAAATATTTTAATACTTACTAACCTATTTGTAATAGCTGATATCTCCTAACTGTAACATCCATTGTAACAACTAATATTTTTCTACATATTAGAACGCAAATTGTGATACTACACAAATGGACAGGCATTGCATACAATATGGTTAGATTAAGTTCTAACTCTTCCTCATCAGATTCATCGGATTCATCTGATTCTGATAGTGATTTGAACATCGAACCCCAACAAAAACCTATGAAAATGACTAGTATCAATAGTGGTGCGGAAGAGAAGGACATAGATTTGTACGAATTAATAAATCAATATGAGCAAGTAAATATTTTATTTCTTTTAGTATGATAAGTTAAAGTAATTTAGTTAAAATGCACACAATAATTTTTATGTACTGCTTTTAAAGAATTCACCCACAACGCAGGTAAACATCAAGATAAATGAAAAAGATAAAAATAAAAAATTGGGTTAGTACACATTCTGTTTCAAAATTAATTTATAAAACTAATTTACTTGATTGTATGTTTCCAATATAAATCCATAATAAATAATGTTTTATTTAAGAAAACCGTATAAGAAAAACAGCCGATATGTTAACTTCATTTGTTGGAGGAGATAAAGAGAAAGTGGTTTCATCGTTACTGTCTAGTATTTCTGCTGTCAAAAATAAAACTAAATCTACAAAGCCGATGTAGGTATATAATGTTTGTAAAAGAAACAATATTTGTATAATATAACATGTACAATGTATGTCACAGCAGTGAAGATGCAACTGAATTTAAATACACAAATAGAAATGGAACACTAAATATGAATATGAAATCAAAACCTGTAATAACAAGTATTTTGGAAGAGGTTAAGAAACAAAAGGAACTTAACAAGATATCTTTGATAAAAGAATTAAACAAACAAAGGTATCATGAAAATTCAGTTATAAATAAACTATTATCAAATGAGAAGGCTTCTCAAAGTCAAGAAGCATCAAAAACTTCAGAAAAAAAATCATCAGAGACACAATCCATAAGTGAAAACTTAAGACAGAATCTAAGAATCGAAAAGCAAAAGGAACTTAACGAGATATCATTGATAAAAGAATTAAACAAACAAAGGTATCATGAAAATTCAGTTATAAATAAACTATTATCAAATAAGAAGGCTTCTCAAAGTCAAGAAGCATCAAAAACTTCAGAAAAAAAATCATCAGAGACACAATCCATAAGTGAAAACTTAAGACAGAATCTAAGAATCGAAAAGCAAAAGGAACTTAACGAGATATCATTGATAAAAGAATTAAACAAACAAAGGTATCATGAAAATTCAGTTATAAATAAACTATTA
>CM052096.1:483063-608639 GCA_028453745.1 Agapostemon virescens | reverse complement strand
GCAAATAAGAAGGCTTCTCAAAGTCAAGAAGCATCAAAAACATCAGAGACACAATCCATAAGAAAAAACTTAAGACGGAATCTAAGAACAGAAGAGCATGAATTCCATAAGTCATTGAAGGATAATAAAAAAACAAACAAAGGGGAAGATGAAACTGACACATTATTAAAGATCCAGAACATTGATCAGTGTTCTATAGCCAATGAGCTGTTATATAGCCGGTTAAAGAACACACAAATTCTAAAGAAAAACAAATATGTAAAAAGAGAAACTAATATGTTACCTTTAAATTGGATTTTATCTAACGATGATGTGGAAAAATTAGAAAAAAGGTTAGATTTGCAAAAATAAATAAATTTATGTTCGATCGTAATAATCGATTAATTTTAGGGATCAAGAGAATATGAGTCGGTATCCTAGCATTTTTACTAAAATCGATATATCACCTGCAAAGAATATTGAGTTAGATACATGGAACTTATGTGAAAAAAAATATATGAAAATGATTATAAACAAGTTCCCAGAAAATGCATTTCAAGAAATGGCTCAATGGACTGAGGAAGGGAAAATGTGGAACTTCCCTATCGACAATGAACAAGGTAATATTATAAGGATAGTATAATGTTCTTTATATAGTATATTTTGTGAAAAATATCGATTTTTCAATCGCACAGGAATGGACGAAGAACACAGTGTACATTTTTCGGAACATGTTTTCATGGAACAACATTTGACAGGATGGTGTCCAACTAAAGGTCCCATTCGGCATTTTATGGAATTAGTGTGCACAGGACTCTCGAAAAATCCGTACATGACGGTTCAAGAAAAATATGACACTATCATGTGGTACAGAGATTTCTTTGCGGATAAGAGTGATTTATTGAAGAAACTAGGGCTTTCAGAGATCGCACAAAGTGCAGAGAAACAGGCCAAACTAGTTCAGTAATATCTTTTTTCTGTGTATATTAATCAAACTGTAATTAAGTAAAGAATGTATACAAAAAATATTTCCATGTATTCATTTTTATTCGATCCAGTAATAAATTTAAATAACACGACGATGAAGTTACGTCACGTTTGATTTCTTGGTTTACGGGGAAAAAAATGTTGGGTGTGCGGCAGTCATAATCACATTTGTGTTTTCTATCGATTCTTTTTAGGTTAAGCTGCACTTGACTCGTGCATGTAAACTTTAAAAGGAAAGATGATCGAAGCGGAAAGTATCGAGGATTACAATGGATTGCGATCCGATGGTAGACGCGCTTTAGAATTACGACAAATACGCGTAAAAATGGGAGTTTTCGGACAAGCTGACGGCAGTGCATACATTGAGCATGGTAACACCAAGGTTCTGGCCACAGTGTATGGACCTCATCAGGTTATGATTCATATCTTTACTTTCTTTAAGAGCGTTTCTTGTGTAACGAATTTTTTATAAATTTATTTGATAAATACAGCCACGTGGTTCTACCGGAAAATCTTTAAGTAATGTTACCAAAGGTATAGTGAACTGTCAATATAACATGGCAGTGTTTAGTTTGTCTTTTGGTGAACGTAAACGAAAACCAAGAGGTGATAGGAAATCTCAAGAAAGGTCGCTACAACTTAAACACGCTTTGGAAGCAATACTACATTTAGAATTGTATCCACGCTCACAAATTGACATTTACGTGGAGGTGTTGCAAGTAGATGGAAGCGAGTACTGTGCATCTGTAAACGCCGCCACACTTGCTTTGATAGATGCCGGAATTCCTATCAAGGTACCGTACGATATGGAAGACAATTTCTATTTTGTTTGTCGCAATAAATTTCTAAGATAAATCATTTACTTTATGTAGAATTATGCTGTGGGGTGTACCGTAACTCTAATTAATAGACCAACTGTAGAAGATGAAGATAAAACACTAGGAACAGGAGTATTAGATGCAAATTATGTAGAAGAATGTGCTCCTGGTGTTACCTTGTCTGTGGTCGCGTTGTCAGACAGCAACAGCGTATCCAAAGATGGTTTTATAGTGGTAGCTCAAGGAGCAGGTCAACGATTGCATTTATCAAATCTCGAATCTTTAAAGAAACGTGTTCTGTGCGGTTGTCAGGACATTAAAACCATTCTAGACAATGCTGTGAGACACCATTTAACAGAACAATCCCTTCCTTCCCTTTTCCATGTTACCTCAGATTAGAAGTAATAAAATTATAAACGAAATTACAGTTGTAAAAATGATGTATTCAAATAACTTTTCTCATAAATGATTTTATTAAAAACAATTGTGAAAAGATGGGTTTCTTGTAGAACAAAAAATATATATATAAATTTCCCTCATTGTGTATACTTTACGCTTACTCTGTACAAAGTGACCAGTTCTTGAAGATAATTGGTTATTCAATCGACTTTTTCGTAGTTCACACTTTTGCTCCAGGGTACCTTTCCATAATCATTCCCACTCCCTGCAGTGTACAGAATGTACTTACACAGAAGAATTTATTCGACAGAAAACATTGTTAAGAAAAAATATTTATTTACCTGACCACCAGCTGCACAAGCAGCTATTAGCCCAAACTGTTTATCTTCTCTGATAAGCCGATTGGCTGTATGAGTTGCTAATCGAACGCCAGTTGCCGCAAATGGATGACCAATCGACAACGATCCGCCCCATGCGTTCCATTTACTAAGATCTGGAGTTCCCACTTTCGTGGATTTTCCTAAATAATTCTGCGAAAACCAATCGGAATCCAATGCTTTTAAATTCGATAAAATTTGTCCAGCGAAAGCTTCATGTATTTCCCATACTCCTATATCTTTTACGCCTAATTTAGCTTTCTCTAATACCTACGATAAATTTTATAAATTTACATTGAATATGAAGTACATATATCAAACACAGACGGGAAGCAAAAATTTGTAACCTTTGGTATCGCATAAGCTGGCCCTAATAGCAACTGATCGATTGGATCTTGGGAAACATAAGTGAAATTTCTCAAGTACGCTTTTGGAGTTAGGCCGAGCTGAAGAGCTCTTTGTTCTGACATAATCAAGGCTGCAGAAGCTCCATCGGTTAGAAAAGAAGCATTTGCAGCAGTCACACTACCATATGGTTTAACAAAAGCTGGTTTCAATTTTGCTAACTGTTCAAGTGTAGACACACGAATTCCATTATCTTTGTCGACTACTTTGTCCAGATTTGGAACTGCAGAAAATGGCAAGGTATAGTAAGGTATAATAACCAAGTTTATCATTTATTATTCGACTGTAACTACCTTTATAAGGAACTATGTCTGTAAGATATCCCTGTCTTTGCGCATTAGCAGCTAAAGAATGCGAACGTAAAGCATACTCATCCTGTTCTTTTCTTGATATTCCAAATGCTACAGCTAATCTATCTCCACTATGTCCCATTGTTTCTCCACTGGAAAATTCTGCTACAGCAGGTAACTGTAATTATAACAAAATAATACAGTACAGTTAACTCTGTAAAATTTAATTGTGTCAAAAGTTGACTCACATCTGGTACAAAGTGCTGTGGCCTGATACCACTAAGTAGAGACAATGTTTGTCCAATGGTCTTTGCTTTGTTAGCTTGTAACATCACAGATCTCATACGCCGATTATGTCTGATTGGTATATCAGACATGAATTCAACTCCACCGGCAACGATTACATCGTACACACCACAAGCGATCAAACCTATACCAGTTGTAAGAGCTTGATTACTACTGATGCATGCCATTGTTACTGTATGTGCAGGAATACGGTCGCTGTAACCAGCTGATAATGCGGCTTCTCGAGCAATATTGGATGTTTTTACTTCTTGCATAACAGAACCATAAACTATATATTCAACGACTTCTTTAGGAAGATTAAGTTTCTTCTGTAAGGCCCTGGTAATAACACATGCTACATAATCATTTGAGTTATTATTTCAATTTATATAATAATATAAATATGTAATAAGTAGATTATGAATTTTTATGCAAAATAAATATATAAATTCCAGTCTACTAATAAGAAACTTACACTAGTGAGTGTCTTGCAAGATCACATGACCATAAGTTTTTGTAAGTTGTTCCAGATTGTAAGAATGGTGTTCTAACACCATCAACAAATACAATATTCTTGGCACCATTGTTTTTAGTTGCGTACGATTTATTTAAAATTACGTTCCAGTAATTTATAGCAGCTGGTAATACACAGAATAATTGTTAGAAAGAGAATAAATAAGAAAAAAAATATTGCTTCAGCATAAAAAATATTTTGGCAAACATAACATAATCGAGCATTTGATAATAATAATTATAAAATTATTCCACCGTAGTTTTTGATGCTGAACTTTGTACCCACATTATTGAAAATATCAAACTATATCACTCCTAAATCGTGTCTGATTAATTAATTTCTTTGAATAATAATTAATTAATCGTACCGTATTTAGTGAATCCTTGTTTTATTGTGATGCTATTCTTCACGAGCGAAAGCATTTTTTATAATTAATTAGAATAAACGAGTATTTTCTTAGATTCAACGCAGCCACTGTATATGTCAATTTATCTTAGAATCACAGGATCTGACACGGAACAAAATAACATTACGTACTTTGACCCAGAGTAGTGATCGTCGAATGTTTCACACTGCTGGCGGTAAATTTGAAAATTGTTTGTTCTTTTCAGTATATACAAATTTTCATGTTAAATAAATTCCATGAAATAATATTACGAATAAACACTGAGTACTTGCCGAATGGATTAATTGAAATAGAAAAGATTTTACACATTGTAACCACAAAATTACACTTATAATATATTGCACAACGCACTCGCATAAACATGACACTTCTTCGTCTCACAGTATTCTTACTATGTTCTACGGCTTCACGGCGTAAAATGCGGCGCCATAAGCACATGGTCCGGTTCCCCCCTCTGTCAATGATGAAATATGGGTGTAGGTTCTCTGCGCATGTGCGACCTGCGCAATAACATTCGGTAGTTCCCTCTTCTTCAGGGAAAAAAGTATTCGAGTATTAAATACTCGATTTTTGTAAAAAATTATTGTACAAGAATAAATTTGGTCTCATTTTAAAGCCTTAAGTTTCATAATCCATCATAACATGTTACACATTAATTTTTCATAGTCAAACGATAACAAATTTTGCAAAATTATACGGGACGATCAAGGCATTAGCCCATTTTATCCAAACTTTTATTTTACCAATACTAAATTCACGGCGCATGCGCAAAAATACGATTATTTGAGCGCGCATGTGCGAGAAAACTGACAGATTTTTCCCGCGTACGAACTCGCGTGTACTAACAATTTTTGAATGTGTAACAACAAAACATTAATTTAATGCAGTCTCAGGATGAGTTTAGTGCGCTCCATTGTGGAACGTGAAAGAGGATCTGGTAAATTCATTGTAATACATTAGAAGTCGCGAGTAAATGAAATGTGATCTAGATATCCGTTGATAGGTTATATATAATCCATATAGCGTCGTTGTTAACTGAATTGTCAATTTTAAATCGCCTACGCGTTCTGTGAAGAATATTTGTACATTAAATCACATTTCAGCATTGATACGTGACTACGATATTGCTCTGCATCGTTTAAAGTGTTATCAGTATGATGTCTACCGTGCTTTTACACCGAACAGGAATGCACTCGATTTTAATCCGGAATCGCCGCTTTTTGCGTGCCGATTTTGCCCTACAGAAGGCTATGAGGAAATACTTGCTGTAGCGAATGAAGATGGAGAGATCGCGATTCAGAATACTAATGATAAAACGGTGTGTGATCAACCATTGAAAAGAGCTCAGGTAATATCACTATACTATTGGTACAAATGTAATACCAATACTAAAATCGATAAATTAAAAGTAATATTTCTCTATCAAATTTTGAATACAAAGTATTACATTAATTATATAGAAACAATATCAATTAATTTTATTTCCAGGCACATTACAATGCAATATTTGACGTTGCCTGGATGCCTGGTGAATTAAAATTAGTGACAGCATCTGGAGATCATACTGCCAGATTATGGGATGTGTCTGGCCCTACAATAAGACAGGTTGACTCTTTTCATGGTCATACAAGGAGTCTTAAAACAGCTGTCTTTCGTTATCAAGATCAAGGTAGTTATTTCATTATCATATAAAAAACATATTCCTAGAAATATTCATTGATACCAATTTATATCAGCTGTGTTCGCAACGGGAGCTAGAGATGGTTCTATAATGTTATGGGACATAAGAGCCAATCATCATGAACAGCATAAACCAGACAATTGTATTGCAAATGCACACAATGTTGGATTTATTAGCAATATGAGACAAAGAAGAGCAATCAATCGCGCATCTAGAGCAGAAAGTATTACTGGTTTAGCATTTCAAGATGATGTTACTTTACTGTCTTGTGCAGCTGGCGATGGGTAAATTTATCAATATTAACAACCCTTATAAAAAGAATATATGATGCTAATAATCTGTTGATCGTATTACAGTTTGATAAAGGTGTGGGATTTGCGTAAAACTTACACCGTTCACAAAAAGGAACCAATAGCTAAGCACACAATGAACTATAGTGGGCACGGTACAAGAGGCGGGTTCTCGTCGTTATTAATATGTCCTGCTAGAATCACGTTATATGCAAGTTGCATGGGCAACATTATATACGCATATAATATATCATCATATAATCCCAATCCAAGTAAGATTTACAGCAATGGATTTATCGATATTAAAGTAAACAGACGTTAACATATTCTATGCAATAGTTTCAGAATTTTATGGCCATCAGAATCGTACATACTATGTTAAGACTTGTTTAAGTCCTGATGGCCGTTACATAGCCAGCGGTTCTAGTGACGAATTAGCGTATATATGGCGCACAAATAAACCAGGTGCACCGGTAGTTCAACTCTCTGGACATACAGGAGAAGTTACATGCATCACATGGTGCAACGTCGGCGAAACCAAAGTACAAATAGAAATTTGACCGTGTAATTTTCTGCATGGTCAACGTTCATTCTATTTATATGTGTATTTTGTATTTTATTTGTTCTTTTTCTTTTTTTTGTGTAGATAGTAACATGTTCCGACGATTCCTGCCATCGAATTTGGAGAGTTGGTTATGAGCATAAAGTAGAAAATGAGGAAATACTGATAAGCGGCCACGCAGAAATCATTAATACTAAGGATCCATTAGAGAATTTAAAATTAGAAACTACGCCAACTGTTTCCCGACGTTGGGTTGTGTCTGAGGAACGTACTCCGGGATCCGACACCACGCCTAGTATGTATCTAGACAATTATAGCTACTAAATATAAAGTAGTAACTTGTCCAAGCGAATTGAGTTGTTTCTTCTTTTGAAATATTAAAAAAATATGAGATTTTTAAATATCTGCAAATATTTTGAAACAATTTAAAGGGGAATTTTGTTATTACCAGATGCCACCCCAGGTCCCAGTGATGTTATCAACCAGACTGAAGCTGATCATACTCATTGCAAACTCAGTAATTCTGTAAAGAGAACTTACTACCAGATGATGATGGGTTCGCGGTCCGAGGGGAAATTCAAATCACTTCTATCACCAATAAACGAGAACAATGAATTCATCGTAAAACGGGCTCATTTCGAGAATCGTGGTGCACGAAGATTATTTAGTCCGTACAATGATAACAATCATTTGCACAAAGGTTACGAATCGGACGAGCCAAGCACAAGTTCATCCATAGTGGAGAGTAAAAACGAGATCCTCTTTTCTCCTACGTTGAACCTCCCGAATTTTGTGATCGACGGCACGGCGCCGCATTTGCATCAAATGTCCCCGGAAAAGTACAAAGAGAATGTCGATTGGTTGACCAGAATACGACGAGAGAAATTCGAGCTTGGATCAGGGAAGTCGGTGTCGGATAAATTCAATGTCGTGGTCACAACACCCGCTAGAAGGAACAGTAGATCACGATCCACGGAACCGCAGAAAGTAACAAAATCGTCTAAAAGTTCGGCACCGTCGTTGCTGAACTTCTTCAAAATTACTGGAAAGGATTGTGAAACGAATACGTGTTGCGATGACGTTGACAGTGTACCTTCTACAAAGCCTTAAAAGCAAAACCCGTTTCTACCTAGCAGAACTACTTAGATTTTTTCATACCTATAGTTCTGAGAATATATTTTTGTAATTGTAGCATAAAATTACATTCAAAACGCGAACTAATGAATGTGATAAGAATTCCAGTGTTTTCAGAAACTATGTATCTAAAACGATGGAGTTTTATAGTATAGGATATAGGTATATCTCGTATAACCGTGTGAGTATTACAATATACATGTAAAAAATAGATTATATACTCAATAATGTCATGTACAGATGGCAATAGCATAAAGTACCTTTTATATGCAATAATAAATTATTTCTTATAAAAACATATTCGACCATGAAAGAATATAATAATTTTTTCCTATTGTTATTAACGTGTCCGACATATCGAAGAATCTGAAATACAATAAATAGATCATCAATTTATTTAAATTATATATATCATTTTTTTATTAACTGTTTAACCCGGATGAAAACACTTTTACTGCCCGTGAAAGTAGTTCAATTTTAACAGACTTCAGTTCGTATTCTTCATCGTCAATATACAATGTTTTTTCTTTATTTAACTGCAAACAGATTTAATATAAAAATATTAATATGTAAATAGTTAGTTATTATATATGTATATACATTTCTGAGTGATTAAAATTTACCTCTTCAGGTATTATTTCAATGTCTTTCGCTTGTAATACCTGCTTATACAATAAATTGTTATTGTTTTCTTGTTTCCATCCTTCAAGCACAAAAGATATGTACCCAATGTCTTTTGGACCTGTATCACAGATATAGTATGTCGTAATTTCTTTTTGTGAAAATAAAATCTTTTCAATTACCTATTTTCAGTTTCAAAGACGATGGCAACGACGAATCTTCTGATTTCTCTACATTGGAACTATCTATATGTAGTTCGTTTGTTGATATAGACAATTCATAAGGAATACCGCATTGATCATTGACTATTCTGCTATAATCATTCACTGGAAAAATATAATCAATACTACAAAGTGCATTGTTGTATCCTTAATATTTTAATACTTGTAAATGTACATAAGCAAACCTGGTATGCTTGGTTCTTTTGGAACGAATGTGTGCCACCACCTCTTATTCGTATTAACAATATCAGACTGATGACAATGGGAGCAGCCATCACATGGTTTAGTATACTTTATTGTTGCATCACAATTCCAATTTAACTTTTCTTTATATCCATTAAATACATAAGTTACATATCTATAATGAACATAATGCAAATACAAAGACATTAACAAAATTATTGAAGAATTCAAAATATCCATGCTTACTTTTTTAAGGGCCCCCAGTACCAATATTTTTTGGCAATGGTGTGTGCATCTTTCCATGCACCCCATTCAATCTTGCCCATAGCATAAATTGGCTTCACTGGCTCTTCGGTATTTTCCTACAATCATAAGTATATACCACGGATTTAAATATTTTCTATATTTCATATGATGTCTTGGTTAATTTGATCGCTAGACTGTGGATCTTTTCTTAATAATTACAAGATAATTCTTTCACTGTTTTAAATTTCAACTACTTATTTTTGTCACAAATGCACCAAATGCCCAGTCTATCGATCATCTTGATCGACACATGTTAAACGTACTTCGATTGGTTCAATTTTGATCATATCCATCATTTTGGAGTTCTCATGTATAACTGCCATAGTAGCTTCTATCAACTGCCTCACATCAGATAAATTATCATATTCACTGTACATAGCCTTTGCAACCCTGTTCACCTGTCCTAACGGTAAAATACCAATAGGATATTGTTTAACTGAATTGATATTAGAATTACATTTTCTAACTAGTCCTGTTAACACATCCGACAAAGTGCCATCTCCTCCAGCTACTATTATGGCATCAGTAGGTGTATCCAAGTCCATTATAATTTTCCTAGCTTCATTCTCTGACTTAGTTTGTATCACTGTCACAGCTATTCCTGCCAAATGCAACAATGGTTCACAGTACTTTGTGAACAGTTTCTTAGCTTTCCTAAAAATAAAAATAGTCTTTAATAATCGAACAAACACCAATTATTTAACTAGCACATAAACAACGAACCCTTTCTTGGCATTTGGATTTAAAATAACAGTTACATGTCTATGTTTTACGTTTGTCGGACAAGGAACATCACCATACTGTGCTGCAGTTTTACAATATTGCCTCATTATTTGGTCCGTTCTACAACGAATAAAATATTTGTCAGCAATATATCAACAGGAGTAGAATCGTCGTTATATCAATCAATAACGTGACAAAAATGATTTTTTAATAGAACACTTTGATCTTACTCAAACGCATCTTTGCTGTAAGAAGCTCCGTAAGATAAGATCGCGGCTCCAACAACAGACTTCTTCCAATTATTTCTTATAGTCTGAAGAGACCTCAATATCTTCGCCATTTTTCTAGTTCTGATAAAACAATATGTACATGTATATGCGAATATCACATTGTTGTATTCTTATTTCGAAAAACTTTCCTACAGAAATCACAGAGTTGCTCAGCATTGATGACGTTTAAATTAAATTCCTTTTATCCGCGAAGCTTCCTCATGCATAAATTAACATATTCAATGGTTTAACTTGTTTTCGGAATCGTAATAGTAACGTTATATTGAAAAAGAAGAAAGGTAATAAGAGCACATATTCGATAGAGTCAAAATAATTCGACGACTGTTTAATATTCTACGGAACCACGTGGTTTCAGTGTCCCGTCTCTTACTTTATTCCTCGGCGGCGAGTAACCTAACCCTTCCGCCACGGATCGGTCACGTGATGTGATGCGTCCACACAATTCGCGTTGCATCTGTATTTGTGTCCTGACTAACCCGGTAATGATAGAGAAAGGGTAATTATATTCCCCTCAATTTCCCCTGTCTGGCAACACTCCGTGATTCAATGATACAGTATGTATGTATGCATGCATGCATGCATGTATTCGTGTTACGAATCACCAAAATAGATTGTTGCACAGATTAATTAAACGAAATTTCACGATTTGAACGGTGAAGTTTTTATTCATTGTATAAGAGGGTACGCAAAAATTGTTGACTACATTTGTTTTAGCATCGGATTATAAATAAAGCCTGTATACAACTATGAGGTATAATTCTACCAATCAGAAGTTATGATCGATCTAGTTCTTTCAGCACTTATTACGGCGAGTACATTCTCTATTCGGGACATAGCTTCTTCAACTATTATTCCTAGAAGTAGGCATCTTGTTTTGATTTTATTTTATATTTTAAATTTTAATCATATTTTAATATTGATTTAGATAGTTTCATTAGACAAATTAATTAGTTGATGAGAATAATATTCATAAGTACCAGCTATTCGGTCAGGTAATGTCATTTAAAAAGAAACAGGTAGTACATTTATGTAATCCGTAAAGTATGCGAAACGTTTATTCATATTTTTGGACATTTACTCCAGTAAACATTCAATATCCAAAAGTGACAGATTAGTAGAACGGTCTGTACGGCAGTGTACGATGTTCTAATAGTGTCGCTAATACATTCACCGATGGTTATTTATTCTATACGTACTTCGTGCAATATAATGCGTAAGACTTTATAGCCACGTCAAGATTTCGTAAATGTTATGTTACTTCTGCGCTGCCACGTTCGTGCTACATAATAGTACGAATTAAGTATAATTTTAGATAATTACACCGAGCTGCGCAAATCTGAATGCCCGTACTCGATCGAATTTTTCATTAATTTTCATGTATTTATTACTTCATTTAATTCTTGAGATCATTCACTCGTACACCGTTGTTTAAACATTATTTTTGGTACATTTCCTAAAACCGAGCTTTCGACAAACAACAATTGAGGTGTCCCGATTCGACACCACACCCGCATGTACCCGTTTTTGCCACAAGTGGGCTATGGTACGATGTAAAAATATCTGCATAATATTTTCAGAGATTTTTAAACATTAAAAGCGTGTTCAGTATTAAGTAATAATAAGGAAGAATACAATTCTATCTGCATTTCATTGAACATACATGTTTATTTTTGCCCGTCGGATACAGGTAAAAAAAATCAAAACTATACTTTGAATAAGTTATTCAGTTTTGTAATTTTAGTGTTTATATTTAATTATTGTAAATAAAAAATGCATTAAAATGTTCGAAATTGCATTACTAATTCTTTCATATATTAAAATATTTATTTGTTTACCATTAACCAGCTTAATGTACAGCAATGCGTTGGTTTTAGATGATTTATTCCATACAAATGAAAGTAATTCGGTTGATGGAAAAAATAAAGAATGTTAGTCTTAAATATGGAAATGTAATGTATCACCTAGTAAATGTATAACATGAAATAAAAGGATTTTTTAAAGGGCGTAACGTTTTTCAAAAGATACCAATCGAATGAGCGAGAGCTGCATATATATGCAACGTTGTGGTACCTATTATAAAAGTAGTAACAGCTTTAACAATAAGTGTTAACCATGGGCCAGTTAGGAAAAGTGTAGTTAGGAAGTCCAAGATCAGTGATCTATAGACTGTGAGCACAAGCATGCCAATTACTACAGGAACTAAACCACGTTTCAAATCGTGCCTCGACCACAGCCACACGAGCGTCGCTGTCGTTATATGCTGTACCTATGCATCAGATATCAAATATGTAGTGTAGAACTATTGTTCAACATCTGCGAACAATGTGGAGAATGTTTCAACATAGAATTTAATAGCACTCGATACTCACTAGATTAATGTTAGATTCAAGACTTTCTTGAATGTATTTCCAGTCAAACTCTGCTCCCCTCGCACCGACCCATAATAAAAGAAATCTGGTAAGGAGTACCTCGGCTCCTGCCCATCCGATTCCAGCTGTTAAAACTTTAGCGTGTCCCTTGCCAGGAATACTGTTCAACACTAGAAGGATTCCTACCAAATCGGCTAAATCTATGGAAGATTTTAAGAATTCCTGAAACATAATATACAGGAATAATTAATAGTATTCAACAGAATAATAATAAAATTACGTACGCCTACTAAATCGAAGCCTCCTTCTCCCACAGTGTCAGCTGTCGGAAAAAATGTGGCAAACGCCAGCATTTTTACTAGTTGAGTGAAAATGTAAATGCCTCCTGCTTGAATGCATTTCCAAAATGCTCCGTACTCGGACCTGAAAGTTTTTTAATGGTTTAGCTTGATCATGAAATATTTCTTATCGAGGCACACAGCCGCAATTGCATTTATAGGTTAGAATGTTCTTGATCGTACTTACAAGCCGGAATACTTGTAGGTGAGGTAATATGGGACATAGACTAAAGTTAAACAATTTCCGAAATGGTGTAGTGTCATTTCTTCGATAGTATTATGTTAATTTCATCGGAATATTATAAATAATGCGCTAGAAGACAACTCATAATAATATACAAGTGATTACATGCTCCATTTCGCAGTTGGAGAGTCACTATATAGAATTGATTTAGTTCGGGTGTATGGCATAGATGGCAACATGGTATGGTTTCTATTGAGAGCTATGTATTTTCCTTTTTTGCTGTTTAGGACAAGGAATTTATTTGTCCTCTTTCAGTTCGTTTTACAATCTCGCTTTTAGGAAAACACGAGCATCGTTCCAGTCTTCCACATTAAATTAGTTTAGCGAATCGTTCGTAGAATTCTGTTCGGACACAGAATTATTTCAATTAAAATATCGTTTATTATTACCGAATAATAAAATGGATCGTTGATAAAACAGAAAGTTACATTATTAAAATTTCTGCGTAGACATACATACCGACGGTTGACTGTAATTTGTTGTTATCCTTGCAATACACTGTCGGTATCGTGTGTAAAGCAGTTTCAGCGTTTCGCTATTGGACCACCGAAATTGTCGGGTGTAAAGGCGCGCGTTTCAATAAATGTTTGATCAATGATGAAACGTGTGGTGAAGCTTCTCGCGTTTCTCGTTACTCGTTACTCGATTAATTAAATTTCCGAATCATGGTGAGATTAACAACCGAGTACATTGACCAAAAATGTTCTCAGGCATTGTTAAGTAAATCTCTCAGCAAGAAAATAAAGAAGCGGGAATTGTACAACACAACGCACCTGCGTATGAACGATATGCTTATAAGCAGCATCGTAAGAAATCCTCGTGATAAACGGGTTACGATAGACAACATTAAAGCACATTAAAAGTCGATTGTAATTAAGTACCCACGATTCTTTTGTTACAGGGCAATTTTAACGATTACAAGAACCTTCGTGTAATATACTTGCAAAACAACAATATATCGAGCATAGAAAATTTGCAGTTTGCGTTAAATTTGACCCACCTGTATCTACAACACAATGCGATTCGTCGAATGGAGAATTTAGACGCGTTCGACAAGCTTCAAGTTTTGTATTTAGGATACAACGATATAGTTGTGGTGGAAGGACTCGAAAATGCAAGGAACTTAACTACTTTGGAAATAGAAAATCAAAGGCTGAGTCTTGAAGAATCATTGTGCTTTGATCCACGAAGTGTACATACTTTATCCGTGAGTGCTTGATTATGTTTTAATTCGAGCGATGTTACATACACACAAACGCACGCAGGCAGACACGTGAGAACTCTTTGTTACATTCCTTCCGTTTAGACTTGCTTAAAAGTACTCAACATCTCCGGCAACAAAATGACATCTCTAAAAGACGCTAGGAATTTACAGAGATTAGAAATTTTAGACGCCAGAAACAATTTATTGGAAGATATAGACGATCTCACCGAGACCGTGAGCACCTTAATCTCGTTGAGAGAGTTGTCTTTGCAAAGCAATCCTGTAACTCAGTGTTACAGATACAAAGAAAATCTGATCGCCAATAATGATACAATAAGTAAGTGTTTATTGTTAGACGGTTCTATTTTATATCTACGTTTCATACTTGTCGATATTATTATTATTATTATTATTATTATTATTCATAGGATATTTCAATGGTAAAACGGTCACGGATGTGTGCCGATGTTTTATGAAAAGATTTAAGATAGAGAAACACCTTTACCGCAAGAAGCAGTCTTCTAGAATTACAATGGATGAAGATATTACAAGTAATCATTTAATTAGATTCCTTTTACACATATTCTAGGTGGTATAGTTTCGTTACCATAACTCCTTTCTTTTCTAGCTTCATTGAATCTACCACTAGCACTGAAAAAATCAATATCTAGGGCATTGTTCCAGCATCCAGGTCCGAAATTATGTGTTACAATTTCATCGATCATCGACGACACGCCACCACAAATTTTTCCACCGTGGAAAACAGGTATAACAAGGGAGGCAAAAACCGTACAAACTATCGTATATTAGTATATACTAAATCTATCGTTTCAACTAATTTAGCGCCAGGTACAAAAACTATACGACAAGGCCATGTGACACCAAGACCATTCTGGAGTAACGCAATTAAAACGAAACAGCCTCGCGTTGTGCGATCGTTGATAGAGACCAAAGCTATTCAATTACCACCGATCACGTTGTCCCCTAACGTAAAATAAAAGAACAAATGTTTGTTTTTTTTGTGTAACATTCAATACATTTGTCATTATTAACTTTCATAACGTTACAACAACAAATTATACATATATGCATGCAAATAAACAGATTCCTTCGATTAGATGTGTTCTTATTTATTAATATTTTTGCTTTAGAAAAATTATTTATAATTCATTGTATGGTTCTCATTTCAGGTTTAGTCGTTTTATATGTATGTATATGCTATTAAATGACTACCACGTAATATTTATTTCGTTAATGCCTGCATGCTGGAAAGTCGTGTACAAAAGCTAAAAAAAAAAACAATGTAAAAAATAATACAATCGACAGATTGCGTCGAACAAACGTGTATGGCGAAATATGTAAAAAAAAAATAAGGTAAACCGAAGGCGAACTAATTACAACGATATTTTGTACAACTTTCTAGCACTAAGGCGGCATTTCTATGAATGTGCATACGTAAAGTAATAAAATTTTCGTTTTTCTGTATAGATGAATTAAAAAAAGTACACTGAATTTCATGCGGGTGAAACAACTGTTTCGTTTAAATGTAACGAATACGTGCATAGAGTAAAACCCACACCTGGCGCGGGAGGATTACTATGATATTACAATTATCACCTTATAAAAGTATAATATTACGTTATCACTGAATAGACAACAGAAATATCAAAGTACAAAATTCTATAAACTACATTTGTACACTGCTTGAAGACTTACGCACATTATGGATCTTTAACGTTCGGTTTTCCATACCAACTGAAACGCGAATAGAAGTATTATTGTGAAGTTGATAAAAGACGCGAAGCAACAAATTCTTCAAGCAGAGCTTTCTAGCATCATAAAATTCCGACAAATTTTCCGAAGAATTAAATAAATAACTTTGACACGACACAGGAATTTACAATATATACTTGTTAGTCACTATAAGCATGGAATGTTAGATTACACGATAAGAACAAGTATATAAAATTATAAAATTACACGGTACAAAGGATACAAATAGAAAATGAATTTCTAATTCGTCGTAATTTTACTCGGTCTTCTATTGTATCCGGAAACGAAACTTTGTTTTAGCAAGTGTTGCGTACGTCGAATTGCTCATGAATAATGTGTATATTCGGGAATAGAAAGAATTAATTACTGCAATGGTTGAGCATTATCTTAAAATATCAAGTAACATTACGAAATAAGGTGAGTTTAATGAATCAATATATTTGAAACATTAGCTGCCAGCGTATAACAAACTAAACTTAAAAGACAAAATGCAGTTTCGCACGTAGATCGACGATGATTATCCTTTGTTCCAACTATGATCATGCTCTTTTTCTCCCTCCCTCTCACTCTCTCTTTCTATCTATCTATCTATCTATCTGTCTTGTTTTCTATACGTATATTATAATGTGTGAGTTAACATTACCAAAACTTTGAAAAAATCGTTTACTCTCCGGGTAAAAGAGAGATATCGAACGTAAACAGCTAAGATCTATTTCGTTTCTCCGAAACTAATGGATGTATCAAAATTTGATTGAATCACGTTCATGTAAAAGGTAGAAAAGTAAAAAAGATTAGTTTTATAATTAACGCGTGAAAGTATTTTATCATTAGAAAATAAATGCTTTGTGCAGAATGCAAGCGTAATATATATATGCCATACGATATACCAACAGGTATTCTTGAATAATGCATTTTTTAAAAGAACAAAGGTATAAACAAAAGCCTCCTACAGTGAGCTATGCATATCTTAATGCTGTGTCACGATTACCGCACGTACAATATATATTTATATATTTATTAGTCATACATAAATATATATGAAACTGCGGTTCATTCTAATATTATATAAATTTATTTATATATAATTTTATTTGTTCTCCTTCTTCTTCTTCTTTGAAAAAAAAGGTGAGTTAAATCTTAATATTTTTATTGTAGATTCAGGTTATCAGCCTTTTCTCAATCTTAGCATAATTCCTCGCGTCTCATAAAAAAAATTAAATAAACTATTGGATAAAAGAAAGCTTATTTGACAGTGTAGTCTTACAACTACTGAAGTTACGGCTAAATTTAGACACATACGCTGACCAATGCATCATAGCTCTTGGCATGAAGTTACATATACATATATTATCAACTTACTAGCGTTCATTATACTAATAACTCTTATCGTTCGCAAATTATAGAATTCAAGGAAATCTGCATAGTTTCCAGATGCTCGTTTTAAATTATTAAATAAAAGTGTATGTAGCAGCAATGCGAATAATACGTATGCTTCTTTTTGTTCTACACTGCCGATACTAATACTTTAAGTCGGAGAAAACTTTGTAGATTTCCAATATTTTCCGTCGAATAAACATAAATGTTTATGTGTACATGTATGTATATATATATATATTTTTTTCTTTTCTATGTATATATATTAATATTTCATATTTAAAAGACTTTGACTTTGTCACACAACAAACATTATGTAATAATATGATTAAGAAAGAAAATTATGTTACAAATAACCAAAATATAAAAAAACGTATTGCATGAAAGCTACATTTAGATTCTAATTCGTATGAAAGCGATGTCAGAAAAGATTCTTGTGTGCCTGTTGTCACTTATGTGCTATATACCTTCCACCATTACTTTTAATATATTCAGTTTGGAATAATTTCTTTGTATCAACAGATTCATAGAATCACATTACGTGTGTGTAATTTATGTATGTATATGTATATATATTTTTTTTCGTGTGTGTATGCTCGTTATAGTGTTTACATCTGTTAGACATACATGTTTATAATGGTAGTATAATTTATCTGTGTGTTAATAATATATTTTAAATATCTTTGACTTCACAAAACATTTTTAGAGTGTATTATTTGTTAAAGTTATTTTTGTTCTTCATTATACGTTAGGCTCGTGGATGAACTGTTTAAAAATAGAAATTTATATCGGAACAGAAAGCACGTTCGTGGAAGAATAAAAAAGAAATAATAAAAAAGAAAAAACACAAGACAATTAAGATTAGAATCGCCAACGGTTTCGAGAGTATGATATCGAACAAATTTTTGTATGCATCCAGTGACGTGACATTTCACCTCTTGTGAAACAATGTAAGTTTATAGGGCACTCTTATCCTTTCTACCTATGAACAGACCGTGATCTTTTGTTCACGCGAATACATACATGACTATGTATACATAATATGTATAATATATATTTATGCTTTTCGTATGTAAACGTTACATACTTGGAATATGAACACTGCAGTTTATGGTACAGGGTACCGCGACTTTATTTCTCGACAAAAGAAACAACATCGCCGTCGATGTTCCTTCCTTCCTTCTAGTAAACAACTTGATTTTTAATCAAGTTCAAAAGCTCATGTTAGCGGGCAACGTTTGCCATAAGAAATAATGATTTCCAATTTCTTACAGGAAAGATATTAATTTGGACGATATAAATAATCAGTTCAATTGTTCTTCTCGCGCATCGTACGAATGTATGGGTAATTGTATATTAACAGTGAAATATCGTTTTAATTCTCTAGAGCTTAACTTACCAGCATTAAATTTTTTAGACAATGAGTGCCCTTCTATCTCTTACAGAATTGTTCTTACACGACCGATTACTGCGCTGTTTGCTGTTGAATCTCAATCTTCTCGACTGTCATGTCTGGATTCATCGCGGTGGCTTCTTGAATCGCTTCTGCTAGAGCACGATCGTGATCGATGGGATCACCGTCCGACTGTATTGTTATTTTCTGTTCTACCCGGGTTTCTACAACTCCGTCCCTCTCGGTTTTATACTAAAACGAAAATTATCGAGTTGCAACATTTTTCATTGATGTCGCGCGATTGCTAAGCTAACTATAAACGCTAAATATATTCTCGAAAGACTGGAGAATCTTACCGTGATCGTTTCAACGGTACGAGTTTTACTGGATATTGTCTGAGAGCTGACAATCTCTCCTGTTGCGCTATACAAACCATCTTCGCTCTCGACAGCTACTTTCCTAGTTTCGGTAGCTACCAGTGGAACCGTGGTAGTCGTTGTTACATTAGTTTCCGGTTCTCCTTTCTGATCGTTTGTCTCGGTTGTCACGCTAGCCGGATCGCCCTGAATCAAATTTTCCAGCACTGACATTTATTATGCCCCAGGATATAAATATACTCTTTGCGAGTATATTTAATGCAAACGCATTAAATACACACACACACACACATACACAGGACAAGGCAACCGAACCAAACAAATCACCCGAATAACTCGGTTGTGTTATCTTGGGGATAGAAAGAAAATGCTTTGGTCAAAACTTGCTTGGTTTCGAGGGTGACATAATTCCGTGGTTTGTCTCTTTTCTGTCTGGAGGCGAGCCATCGAAAAGTAGATATACTTTGGGGAACCAAGCAGCCTTGGTCTATTTTATATGCCTCGTCCTGTATATACACACGCACGCACACACGATACATTACAATGTACAAGTAACGATTAATGCGCTAAGAAGAGACACAGACGATAAACGATGAACCAAAGTTTTGAGTATTGTAAGTTTCTTGTTATTTCGTGAAATATTAATTGGTAATACCTTAAAACCAGTGCCTTCGAGATAATGATTTCTCGACCGTCTATGGGAATGTTATTTTTTGGATGAATGTTAACCGATGAAAACCAATGCGACAAATACTTTTTAAATAATCAATCCAATCAGCGGCAATAGAAACAGCGGTTTTCGCGATAATTTTCAATCTCTTGTTTTCTTTTTTGTTTTCAACTTTTCTGTTTGGTTTTTTAGTAATGCTTTAAACATATGTTACGTTGTGCGATTAGAATAGATAAACGATAAATATGTACCTGAACGCAGATCCACTGAGAAACAACTTAAACTGTTCTTCTAACTATATTTTAACGTTTAACTTTGCAGAAATAAAAGAAACATCTTTGGGGGTCAACTTTCGATCGAATCCGCTAATAAAATTATACGATCCTTGAAGATTTACCTGATAATATTGATTGTAGAAAGCCTGCTGATCATCTTCAAGGTCAATTGGAGTACCTGAATCATCGCTGCTTGAACTGGATGTACTGAGCCTTCGTGAGAACAGCTACACCATGCAATGTGTTAACCAAGCCGGCAAAAATTAATTACAAAAATAAATAAAAAAAAAAATTAAATCGAATGAAAAATAGCATGGGTTAAATTTAATCAATTAATCAGCATTATGAATGAGTAGAGTATTACTGACAGTATTGGTATGGCAGTCTGCGGTATATCCGTAAAATTAATAGGTAGGTAACTCTGTTGGAACTTGTACGGCCAACAACGTAACACACAATCTGTTCGTACAATGATCCTTCTCTATCAGGTCGTCGAAAGAATAAGAGCAATTACTCGCGAAGAAAGGGAGCGAGGGAATATGTGTCGGTGGCGTTACTCTTGCGTCGACCTGACAGCATTGGCCACAAAATATACGATATACAAGGTGGTGTGGTTCTTCCGTGAATGCTTACATGCTTCGACCATTATTAGTGAGCTATGTAACGCTATCGTCCGAGTTCAGAATCCGTAAATTACCTGTTCACCGGAAAGTACGTGGCTCGTTGTTCGAACTTCTTGCGTGACCACTCTCTGCTCTTGTCTCGTCGCGCTGGTTGCAGTCGCGTGTGCTACAGTCTTTTCTTCTACCTGATGTGACAAAAAAATTGTAAAAAAAAGGAGGAAATCTCGCAGCAACTCTATAGAGACGAATTTTTCTCGAAGCGTGTAAAAGAGAAGTCCGACTCGCGCAGACAGAACGTCGGGTAAGCGTCGAACGATCTTGGACAAAATTAAGCGAACAACTTGAACGTCTGCGGAGACTTTTGAATCTTTTCGACATCTTAAAAATGCATGCAACAAGTTACAAATTTTGTCCACGACCGTATATGTATATACGTATATATATATATATATATAGATGCACACGAAGTGCGCGAACAATGTACAAACCTGGCTGGTCTTTTGGTTCTTTTCGAGGTCCTCGAGCATGGTAGCGGTACGCGTGGTGACAGCGGTTGCTGTCATGTAGGGAGCTCTACCGTCATCCGATGTCTCTGCCTAAATACAACTACAAGGTGACTAGTGTCTCGTAATAACCGAACGATATAATGACGTGTGCGCGTGTGATATAAACACGAAACGAAACGAATAGAAAACGACTTTACGCACCTTAGATCATATACAGACTGTCCGAAACATGTTTCAGTATCTCCGAGGGATTCTAACAAATTCTAACATGGGATTTATTCCAAAAAACTTCGTCGAGGAGTTATGCCACCGAGAAACGCGAACCAATCGGAGGACGGCTACGGCGGAAAGACTTTTCGAGATACGTCCTCCGTGATCGTGCTCCGATCGGTCCTTGTTGTTCGGCGACAACTCGCGAAAACGAAGCATCGCGAATCACGAATTGATCTGGGGAAAAAACTGTCGATAGAATAAGTCCTGCGATCGATCGCCTCTTTCGAAGGAACTCGAACATTTTTCGAACAGCTTCTCTATATGCTCCGGTGTACGCACCTAGGAAGAAGAGAATTTCTTTTTTCCTATGCTCGAAAGAGCTCCGATACAAGAGGTCATGGCGTGCCAGTATGTCAAAGTTCAATTATTTTCAATTTCTTATGCACTGGTTTCAAGTTGATATAGCAGCTTTTTGCGCGTGTACGATTTTTTGATTTGCAACTTATACGAACAAAAAAACGTTTACAGCATGCGATACACAAATACTACCGAGGGTCACATTGCAGCAACACACACAATAATAAATACATATCTCCATTAGAAACTAGTAAATACAGTACTACAACGAAACTACAACGAACAACAATTCAAAGATATAATATATCCCGGAAAAATCGAAACGATACGTTGTCCGAGAAAGAACGGACATTAGAAATTTCTAGGAGAAGAAATTTAACGCGTCCCAAGTAATAGCGAAGTAAGGCGAATCTTTCGGTCGGTTCGGACCGCCTTAATTTTTTACCTCCTGTGATCGGTGCAGAAGTGCGATCGAGCTTAACGTAATCTCGCGTTACTTGACAAAATTATATCACCTTGTTAACTTGCGTGGAAACGGTTACTTGGCCTGTCCCTCCCGGCGTGAGATCCTCGATTTTCTCCTCTATATTTTGCGTGACTCCTTCCTGATCCTTCACCACCGACTGCTTGGTGGTTGTCTTGACTATGGTCGGAGCGGTGCTCGGAATCGCAGGTGGTCTTTTAATTTTCGAAAGGACTTTGTCGGCATCCTGTATCTCTTTCAAGATCGTTTCGCTGTTCAACGGTTGTCCAGTGCTGGCGAACACCGTGCCGTCCTTCACGAACGCGCCCTCGTCCCCGAAGATCTCTTGGTTCATCGGTTTCCCAGACTTGTCGTATATCTTTCCATCCTGGACGTAGCTACCGTCGGCCGAGAACGCCGCTCGACTTACCGGTTTGCCGTCCCTGTCGCAGAGCAACCCTTTCCGCACCGAAACGATCGTGATCACGGTGAAGTATTTATCGAGGGGCTTGCCCGCCGTCGAGCAAACAACGCCATCTTTAACAACGTTCCCGTCGGAGTCAAAGTTTCCTTGTTTCAACGGTTTTCCTGTTTTATCGACCACCAGGCCTTTCTCCACCTTCAAACCTTCCGGGCCGAACGCTTGTTGAGTAAGCGGATGTCCGTTCGAGTCGTAGATCTTCCCGTTCCTGATGAAACTGGTCTCCGACGGCAAGACACCCTGCGTCGTCGGTTTCCCGTTGCTCCCGTGGATCAGGCCATCCTTTATGAAGCTGCCGTCGTTCTTGTAGGTCTCTCGATTCAGAGGCTGCCCGGCGTGATCGTAAATCCTCCCGTCTTTCACGATGCTGCCGTTCAAATCGAAATTACCGTATTTCAAAGGTTTACCGTCGTTGCCGCACACCAATCCGTATCTCACCAGCGTTACGGTAACGACCGTTTGTTTCTTATTCGACGGCTTGCCGCTGGTCTCGTGTATCAGCCCGTTCTTTATGTAGCTCCCGTCGTTGCCGAATGTCCCGTGACCGAGCGGTTTCTTGTCTTTACCGTAGACGTAACCGTTGGCTACGTGTCCGCCGTCGGTACCGAACGAACTGTGGTTCAACGGCTGTTTGTCCTTTCCGTAAATCCTACCCTCCTCGACGTAGCTGCCGCTGGGCAAAGCCGATCCGGCGTTCAACAATTGACCGCCCCAACCGTGGACGAGGCCGTCTCTGATGTAGCTGCCGTCCGGTTTGAACGCTCCTTGCTTCAGAGGACACTGGTTCTTGTCGTAGATCACGCCGTCTTGGATGTAGCATCCCTGAGGGACCAGGGACGCCAGGTTCTTAGGATTGCCTTGGTTGTCGACGATCTTCCCGTCCTTGACGGCCAAGCTGTCCGGCCCCTTGTCGTCCTGGGTCAGCGGTTTGCCGTCCCGACCGATGATCAAGCCGTTCTTCACGATGTTACCGTCAGGCCCGAAAACACCGTCCAATATTATTCGACCGTCTTTCCCGTAGATCGTACCGCCGGCCACGTACGAGCCATCCGATCCGAACATGCCTCTGTTCAACGGGATCCCGTTCGAGTCGAAGATCACCCCGTTCGCGATGTAACTGTCCTCCGAAAGAGCCGCGCTCTGGTTCAACGGTTTCCCGTCTAGACCGTACACCAGGCCATCTTTGATGTAGCTTCCGTCCGGTCTGAAGTACGAGAATTTCAAGGTCTTTCCGTCTTTGGAGCAGAGCTTGCCGTCCTTGATGGACGCGCCTTCGGGCACCAACGAGTCTTGGTTCAAAGGTTTCCCGCTCTTCGCGTGAACGATGCCTTTCTTTATGTAACTGCCGTTCGAGCCGAACGACTCTTGCTTCACGGGCTTCCCATCTTTTCCGATCACGGTCCCACCCTTGATCAGCATCCCGTCCGGTCCGAGATGAGCGTCCGTCAACGTCGCTCCGTTCGTGTCGTAGATCGTGCCGTCTTTGATCACAGTGTCGTCGGGTTTGAAAAGATTCTGCGACAACGGACGACCGTTGCTGCCGTACACGACGCCTTCCTCGATGTAACTCCCGTCCCCTATCAACGGAATTTGACTCATAGGCCTGCCGTCTTTGCCGTAGAGAATACCGTCCTTCACGAAGCTACCGTCGGGCTTGTAAAACGCGTGTTTGATCGCCTTGCCGTCCTTGCCGACGATCTTCCCGTCCTTCAAATGAGCACCGCAAGGAAGCAGAGATCCTTGATTCAAGAACTTTCCGTCCTTCCCGTAGATCACGCCGTCCTTCACGACGGATCCGTCGGAACTGAACGACTCGTGTTTCACCGGTTTCCCGTCCTTCGAATAAACCTTTCCGTCCGCTATGTAATGACTCTCGTGTCCCAGGACACCGTTGGCGAGACCGGTTCCCGATCCTCCGCAGATCAAACCGTCGCTGACGTAAGTTTGATCCGGTATCAGGGCGCTCTGACTCAACGGCTTGCAATTCTTGTCGAACACCGTTCCGGCGACGATGTAGCTCTCGTTGATACCGTAGGAGCCCTGCGTCAGCGGCTTCGAATCGGCGGCGAACACGAGACCCTCTTTAACGTAGGTCCCGTCGCTGCCCAGCTTGCAGTAGGCCACCGGTTTGCCGTTCTTCGTCGCCACTTTACCGTCCTTGACCAGCGCGTGGTCCGGTCCCAACAAATGTTGATCGACGAGGATTCGTCCGTCGCAGCCATACACGATACCGTCCTTTATAAAGTTCCTTTCAACGCCCAGAACACCTTGGTTCACCGGCTTGCCGTCTTTCGCGATTATCACGCCGTTGCTAACGTACAGTCCGTGTGGACCGAAATCCGCTTTTTTCATCGGGTGTCCGTCCTTCGTACAGATCTTCCCGTCGATCACTCTGCCGCCGTCCGGACCAAGGCTGTGTTGATCCAACGGTTTCCCATCTTTGGTATAAATCACGCCTCCGATCGCTTTCGATCCGTCCGGTAGCGGTAGAATGTGATATTCTGGTTTCGATTCGGTGACGGACGCTGGTGGAACGGCGCCGACTCGATCGGCTTGTTCTTGTTGCTTTTCAACGGCGATCAGAAACGACGACGGGTCTTTGCTGTCTGCCGCTTCTGCCCGACAAACCGCTGCCGCTGCCGCTGCCGCAGCCGTTGCCGCCGTCGCTTTCTGATGCTCCTTCAATCCCGCCGACTCTACGTAATTCAGACCCGGAGTCTTTAATCCGGGCTTAGCAGCCCCGTCCGCTTCTTTGGTTTTTCTCTTTTCCGCTGATTCCGCGACTTTCTTCTCCTCGCCAGGGGCGTAATTAAAGGCCAAACCCGTGGCTTTACGGCTCGCGGCGGTCGGCGATTGTTGGCTCTGCACTTCGGGCGACGCCGGTCTGTCCTCGTACGAGAAACCGTGCGGCGTGAACGGTTTCCTCGTCGGCGAAGTCTCGGTCTCCTCGTAGGCGTACGGCCTCGTGTAACTGGGCGGCTGCGGCGATTCCGAAGCGTTTCGTGGTTTCTCGATGTTCGATGTCTCGCTCAACGGTCTCGTCTGGTGCTTCTCCAACGTCGAGAGATTCGACTCCGTGTCGCTCTTCTCCAGAGATTCTTCCAACTCTTTGTTCTTCTTCTGTTTCTTCTGCTTCGAGTCCTTTTCCTTTTTGCCGAATAGGAAGCCACCGACCGGACTCTTTCGTGATAAACAAAAACATGCAATTCCAGAAACATGCCGCGTACACAGTGGATCGAACAGCTTGTTCGATCAGATCGTTTATATGAAATAACCGACCACGACGACGACGACTCTATCGATCCACTGCGACTGTTCGAATACACCGGGCGAGTCCCGAGAAAAGGAGCAATGCACACACGCCTTTGGATACAAACGATCGAATAATTTCTCGAGACTCGCGCCCTGTAAACGTTGTAAATACACAGGGTATCTCGAAAATATTGTACTTCCTCGAGTCGATTCTGTTCGAAAATGTTCTACGCTGTTCTGTTAAGGAATTATCAAGGAAAAAAAAACAAAAAAACACGGATCGGTTGGAGAAGAGAAGAGTTAATCGCGGTTTTTCTTTTTTTCTTTTTTTTCCCTTCAAGGAAATGCAATATCTTCGGGACAGCTGGTATAATGGAAAAGAAACTAACGAAGCTAAGAAGAAACTACGTACGTCGATGCATCGCTATTATTCTCCGTTACTATGGAACAAACTAACGATCGTGCACATGTCTGTTGTACGCGAGTACGATACTTGAATTATAAAGAATGCATGTGTTAAGAAATGCGAACTGTTTTTTCTGTCGACCGTGTTCGTCTCAAATCGAATATATGAATATATTCTCATCCCATTACGACTAAACTTTCTTTCTCTAATCAGCGATAGACGGTGCGGCGGTAGCGCAGCGCGTCGGTACCTGAACTGTTTGAAGCACTTACCTTTATTTTCTCTTTCTTTTCTTTATCTTTTTTCTCGGGCGTTTCCTTGTCTTTCTTTTTCAGTTCTTTTTTACTGGCCGACTTTACGTCGTTGCTGTCGAGGACAGCGTTTTCGTTAATCAGATCGGAGTTGTTTAGATCGTTATGATTCTCCTTCTCATTCTCGTTTTGCTTATCCTTTTTCTTCTTAGATAGACCACCGGGCGGTAGGACCGCGATTCCTCCGACCGGTTTCTATAAGTAAATTTATAGTCACACATCGCTTCATGCAATAAGCACGAATAGAAAACTCTATCGGCTAAAAGCTACCGTCTACTACTCTGTACACAATAGATACGTATATAATAGATGTATGTATATATGTATATATATATCACGGTCTGTTGGCATATATTTCATGCTTGACAACTAAGTACGGTCTGCGCTCTCAAAATAGTTATTATACAATGCGTTAGAAGTCGAAGATTACGACGAGCATACTTTCCTGCTGTGTATTTTTCTATGTACTTTGATTCGTCTTGTTTAATTCTTTTCTCTGTTTTTTTGTTTCTTTGTATTTTTGTCTCTTCCAATAGCACTCCTTGCAAACAACGTGCCCCGCTCGCGAACGGTTATTATTTACATGCGGATAAATCGGTGTGCGGTGTGAAAGTTGAAAAGATATTTAATTCTATGGATGTATGTATATATATATATAGAAATATATGAGACTCATTGGGCGTAATTTGCGTTAACGTTTTGGCAACAATTCTTTGCACATGCTTGCGCTGCGGATGATTTATCGTCGTTCGGGAAAACAATTCGAATGAATTTTCAGCTTTGAGGCGATGGCCGTATGATGCTTGCAAAATAATTCAGAAAAAAAAGATAGCAGCATGCATATATATATATATATATATATGTATATATAGATATATATATATATAGAGATGTATAGATGTATATATCGAATAGAGGAAAACACCAAATGGTCACATACAACAAGACCAGCGGAGGAGGGTGGGTGGTGTCTGTTCAATGCACGGATAGAATGGTCCCAGCTGAATTTCTATACCTTTTTGCCACGATCTGCATCGTACTCTCCTTCCAGGCTACTGGTACTGCTAGCTGATGTTGTTCCAGCACTTGTTTTGCGTGTGAGCTACCGGTGTTAGGTTAATGGTGTCGGTTAGTTTCTTTCTTTTTCTCTTTCTCTCGTGGTAAAGAAGCATGGCAAGTCGTGATCATTGAATTCGAGTTATACGAAATGCCACGTGTTCGCACACGTTTCGACAACAATCAAAGGGGACAATGTTCTCTTGTAAAGTCTACGAAATCTCTACGGTTCTTGCATGGGGATATTCGATCAGTCTTTGAAATCTTATACGGTCTATACGCTCCTGGAACGCGTTCGATTCGTACCGCGCGTTATCGAAAACTCCGAATCGATTAAAATTCGATCGACAGAAAATCGCTAGTGGTTTCTTTTTTCTTTTCTTTTTTTTTTGTTAATTTTGTTAATTTTGTTAGGTGAAAAACGGCGTTACGAGAGCACGGCGCGTTGCAAGAGGGTTTACCGTACAAGTTGATCAACGAATCGTCAATTTTCCCGAGTGCGAACGAGAAGAAGCATAGTAGTATACCCTGGAATTTGTTTGTCGGGATACCAATCGTGCCCGATGTTAATTAACTTGCACTCGAACCATACGTTTCAACAATTTCGGATACGTTAAAATATATATCTAATGCATACGACGACCACGTCTAATACATGGTGCACAGTGAATCATTAACATGCCACGGCTACGAGTCCGTTAAATTTGGAGAAGTGTGTACGGTGATCGGTCTCCTGCGATTTCTAGCAAATACTCTAATTCTGCTTTTGTCAGAGTGATCCAATTGGTGTTCCACAATTTTCTCGTTTCTCGGTTTGATGGTATGGCTTTCTTCGACCGGTTGTCGTCGCGTTATCTCGCGATCACGGTACGGACCGAACAATTAGTTTGATTTTTTAGTTTCCGAGAATGAAAGGTTTTCGTTTGAAAGCGTAGACCGCAGGTAAAAAATCAGAGATTCCTTAAGACGACGAATTCATCGTGAAATAAATCTCTCAATCTGCATGAACAATTCATGCACGTTCTACAAACTATCGCTATGTATATCGATTCAATGTAAAAGAAAAATATATAAAGAAAAGTAGATCGATAAAGTAATAGACTTTTTCGTTTTACCTTTTCCTTTTGCTTTTTAATTGGACTAGGCCGTTGATCTATATGTTCCATATCGGGGATCATTTCCGGTTCATAGCTCATCGTGTGTCTCTTGCTGGGTTCGGAACCGTAACTCTCGACTTGTTTAGGTCCGCCTAACGCTGTGTAAAGCAGTCGCGTTATTAAACGGTCTTCATGCACACGTAAGCACCGAACAAGCGATTCCCATAAAGTCGGTCAGGAGAAAATCAAAGGCTATAACCTCGAACAGCGAATAGGAAGAAGAAGAAGAAGAAGTAGCAGTGCTAGAGGAAAACTATCGTTACCGTCCATGCTGCGAGACGTCGGCCGACGACCGCTCAACGATCTCTCGAATTGCGGGGGTTGCCTGTCGATCGGGGTCTTTTTCGTTTCGTAATGGGTTCTGCCAGAGTACCGGAAACGGGATCCCAAATGCGGTATCAGACCTACTTTCTTAACGGGCTCGGGACTCATGAGCCTGCAAACATTTCAAACGATGTATCTCGTTAGCCCTGCACCGCCCCCCGCACCCACCGGTGAACCGAATCCAAGAATTTCTTCGAGAAACCAAGATCGATCCTCCCGCGTTCTCCGACCGTCCGATCGCACGCACCTGAAGAAAGTGTGGTGCTCCACGCAAACTTTCCAAAGCTTCTTCGCCGCCCTGTGATTCGCTAGTTTGAAGCCGATCGTCGACTCGAACTGCTCGAACTCGCCCGGTCTGATTTTAATATAAAAATTGTGTCTCTTGTAAGAGATCTTGAGGATCTTCGGCCAAGCGAACCTGTTGATCCGCAATCGATCCCTGTAGACGAGCAGGCCGGACGAACACACGCCCAGCATTATGTCGACTCCCTCGGAGTCTTTGGCCGGGTGTAGGTCGACGCCGTACATCGCCAACTTCTTCGCGTTCTCGAGATAGTGAAGCTCGGCTTCGGCGGGCGTTTGACCCCTGAAAATTCATAGTTTGCGCGATCGTCGAGAAATTTTAGGGGACAAGAGGTTCGCAAACCGCGCGTTCGGATGCGAAGCGACCATCGGCGCAACTAGAATCATCGTCCAAAGGAAGCGGAAATTGCCCTAAACGTTAAGGAGAGACGGTACACGGAATCGTGCCAGAAAATATTTGATCGTTGCCGTTACGGTTACGTTTCAGCTAGTTACGCCAATGGAAGCAGTCGGATTAACAGTTGAGAGACTGACTTATGCGTTTTATGCAGGTCCATTACTTTTTCCACTAACTCGGGCGTCTGGTTCGGTGCGAACTTGAAATCCTTCAAGTAGGTGCGACCGTGCGCGTCCGGATCGTAATCCCCAACCTCGGATTGCACCAGATACGAGCCGAGGAGGGCGTGAGTCACGAACGAGCATGGCAATCGGCCGGTGATGATGTCGTTTCGTATCTGGAGACACAGCTGGTAACGAGTTATGTCTTCTTGTAACTGGGCCGGGTCCGGCGGATAAAACTTCACCTCGAAATTGAACTTCCACGGTTCGTCTGCAATCAAACGAACGAACGGACCGTTACCGAGGCGACACGAGCGAGCGACCGAGCGACCGAGCGTCTAGGAAACGATGCCGGATTTCCATTCGACGCTTCGTCTATCCAGGACCCACGGTGAACGCTTCTCGATCTTCGGAAGGTCTGAACGCCTGTCCCCGAGAGGACCGACGACATAGATTCGATCGAAACGGATCAGAGATGAAACGAGGAGACTTGTGCACGGACGGTCGGTACTTTTTATAAACTTTGCGATCCTCTTGTCGAGGTCCAGCCAATTCCGCGCGTCGTTTCTGTCCTCGTAGATCAGGCCGAAGTAGTCCTTCTCCAGGAGGTTCATGCTCTGGCAAATCATGTCGAGCAGATCCTGGCCCTTCGCCTTCCTCTGTAAAAGGAATTCGTTCGGTCAGCGAATCCAACGGATCCGAAAACACGTGAAAATGAACAACGGTCGGCCAAGTCGCTCACGTCGATGTGGAAGTCTTTGATGGTCCCGTCGAGAAGAGTGATGTTCGCAACGGCCATTTTGCCCCTGCTAACCGGGCTCTTGGTGGGCGAGTTCGTTCCGGTGCCATTTTCCGCGGCAACTTCCGGTGGGCCGCCAGCAGACTTCTGTTCCTCCGGCATGTCCCAGCCCTGTGCTGAAAAAGAAACCAGAGAGCCCGTTGTCAGTTGGACGAACGCGTTGTTCGCGTCGACGACGAGCCCCGCCAACCAGTCATTCTTCTCGATGATTCGCGAAGCGCGAGCGTCTGCCTGTTCGTCGAGCAATCGCGTGCCTCTCCGGCGTATTCGAGTATAGATCCCCCGCGTCTAGACCGAACGGTGCCGCGTCGAGAAATGATCAATATTTTCCTGGCTTCGTCGGCGTTGCTCGCACCCTTCCGCGTACCACGCGACTCCCGTGTGCCTCGTCGTCGACGGAAAAAGGAACTCGCGCTCCAAGATCGTTAACGTGATTTGCGTCGCGAGTCTTGGCAGAGCAGCTCGCGAACGTGTTGCGTTTCTCGGCCGTCTTCCGGCCAATTGCCGGAGGAACGCCGACGAGTACGAGTTGCTTCGAACGCAACTAGTCGGACGACCGTATTTTATTCGAACCGTTGCGTCGACGGCCTGTACGTCGCGTGCTTTCCGCAACCTTCCGCAACCTTCCGCTCGGGTCGAACTTTCCAAGCTTCTTCTCGCGCGCAGGGGTTTCACGGGGGTGGATCGTAACGCGCTTCGAAGCTTGGACCTTTCCTAGATCTTGGCAAACTCGAAACGCTCGAAAAACTCTTGTAATCTGGATTTTCAAAAATCCCTGACCGGACAACCCCTAAAGAAACAACAAAGGAGAAGGTCGATTGACGATTTGCGTAATACCGAATGCTCGACTCTCGTCGTTCACCCAACACCTTCGCGAAACTCGATCGTCGCAGACTCCAGCGACCATCGTTGGATCTCGAGAGGCAGAAATTCCTCCATTAGCAGAGGCGACGGCTCTTTAAACGCGCGCGCCTCGATCCAAGATCCACGCTCGCGATCGCGCCGGCTGGCGCGTACCGTGTAAGAGCGTATACACGGACGCGCGTGGACGCGTGGGCGTGTGCCGTGGATCACGCGACCCTCGCTCGCAATCAGCCCTTTGACACACGACCAAACGAAAACCCACGCGCGTCTCCCTCTCTTTCTCTTTCTCTTTGAAAGGATCATCTCTCGGCGACGAAAAAAAAACAGATTCTTTCAACCTGGCTCGTCTCGTTCAACGCGCGGCTGGTTCTAGGCTCTTTAAACTTTAACACCGACGAGCGACTCGCGAAACCAGGATCGTTCCCTCCGGTATAGGCTGCGTCGTCGAGCCACGAGCTTTTAGAAATTCTAAAATATTCAGCCCGACTAGAATCGTCTGGACACGGTGTCTCCGGCGCTGTGCCACGATCGAACAGCCGATGCTTGGCTTTGACAATCTTTTACGACGACCGATGGTCCATCGTTGCGATGGACCAACGACCGTTGGTGCCTAAACGCGTTTAACCCTTTGCACTCGAATAGCGACTTCGAGGCGCCACTAAAAATTGAAAAATCATGCATACGCGCAATATGAAATAAATCGTGTGGAACGAATTGGCCAGTAAACTTTGAACGCGAGACCGGTCGAATTCGAGGACCGTTGTTCGGCGCGCGCGAAGGTATTTGCACAGTTCCAGCCGAATGTAGGATGTCGTCATCGCTGGAAGCAGACATCCTCTACCGCGGTCGGAGTCTCCGACGTCGATGAAGTAATACACCGATTAGCAGGCACGATGACGCGACCTCCGATATCGTATACAGATAATGCATACGTATGCGCGCTAATGCAACGAATCGAGTTAACGCGGCGGACAAACTGGATTGCCGTTTCGAGGATCGCCGACATTCCAGAACTCGGAATGCCCGATTAGAGGTTCGCGGGACGCGAATCCGCCTGACCCAGACTCGAGCAAAACTTGAAATTACCGTGACTCTGCCGGTTGATCGCAACGATGCTTCCCGTTCGCGGAATCGCAACCGTGAAATACCGTTTCTAGTCCAGAATAAGTTCGTCCGTATTTGTTCGCGCGAGTTTTACTCCCTTTATCGAAGGAGCCGCAAGCGGCCGAGGGAGTCGTCCCTGTTCCCGAAAAGCCGACCCTGGCACGGAGAGCGCGTATCATCCTGGAGCCGTTCGACGTCGAATAAAACAGAGACAACGTTATTCCGGAGCGGTACCGTAATCGTCGTTTACGCGAGCCGGTCTCGATCGGACGCTGGACCAAATCGTTTCCGTTCCGCGATTCTCTAATTTTCCGTGGCTTTTGTGCGTCCTGAATAGCTCCTTTTCGACTGCTCGTAACGCAACGTCGACCGGTACAATGAAGAGAAAAACCGAGAAAGAGAATCGATTCGTTCGAGTCGCGTTGCTCGGTCCGCGAGCCTCGTAACGCTGTTTGAACAGCATCCCGTACGGCTTTGATTCCGTGCAATTGAGGTTGAATTACTATTTGCCCGGGTGTGATTGCGTAAGGCGTTTGCTCGCGCTAGCCGAACAACACCAACCGGACACGGTCGGGGCTCGATTCGAACGATCCATCGTCGGTCTTGTCGGCGAGCGTGTCGGTCAGGGTCGTTGTCGTTTCTGCGGACGAAAGTTTCCTTCGTGGCCGAGGCTGCGTCCACCTTTGTCTTCGTTCGTCCTCCCCCGCAGCGTCGGACGTACCGATCGGCGGGAAGGGCTAAGAAATTTTAGCGCAAGAATAACGTTTGCGAGCGCGTCTCTGTAAACGCGCGACCCTGTCCAAGGGGTTCGAACGCGTTCGCTAGCTGTTCTAGGCCTTCGAAGGTCTTGTTCCGCCATTGCCCCCCGGTGCCCGTCGCCGACCAGATCGATGCCGTTGCCTTTGTATTTTTATAGCGGCGCTAACGTCCAATAATACACCTGGCTGCGATATTCTTAGCGCGACGCCGCGCCGGTAAGAAGTATATCGGTGCTTGGTTGGCTCGGTATCGAGACGTCGCGTTTATTCCGCGTTGCAGGGCCAACGACCTGCGCGCCGCCGACCAACTCGCGTTTCTCGCCTTCTCCAGATTTCGTCTAAATTGGGTGGCAATCGACGAATCAACGTATAAATTGGTTTTCAAACGTCGATGAATAATCCGTCATCCGTACGCGTGGGCGACACACGACAGTCGAAGCGTCGATCGACGCAACGATCGCTGGCAGAGGACGTTTACCCCGTTCGCTCCCATGGGGAATCCCTGCGGCAGTGGATATACAATTTTGACAATTTCGACGGTGACGGAGAGAAAGAGACGACGGTAGGAAGAATCGGTCGATCGGTCGATCGGTCGGTCTCGCCTTCGCGCTCCCACGAAAATCTGCGGGGGTGGTTTTCGCAGCTTCGAAACCCTTTAATTTCACGCGTCGAGGAATCCTCCTCTTCGCCGCCCCGTTGTTCCAGCCTCGGGTTCTCCCGCAGCTCGAACCCTCGCGGAAGACCCGCGCGTTTTCAATGGAATCGCTGCACGCACGCGATGAAAGAAAGGGTTCAACGACAAAAAGAAACGCTCCCCGTTGCCCCCGGCCCCGGCTCTCGTCAACCCCTTTGATTGGTAGCGACGCGTCTGCAACCGACGATAAAAAACGCGCGGAATCATGGTGTTTGCTCAGCCATGAGAATCAAGGCGGAGGGGTTTCTCCTCGTGGCTCCTCGGGTTTCTCTCGTTTCTCTCGTTTTTCGTGCTGACGCGATCCTTCCGACAACGGGGGTGGATTTCGTTCCGATTGATCGACTCGCCTTCTGCTTCCCGGCTAACGAGCAGCATTTCTCTTTTGAATATGTATTCTCTCGGCGAAGCATCCGTCGAGAGAGCCGTCTCGGACGCTCGCGAATTAAAGCTAGTACCGGTGCTCTTTAAAAGAATATTGCACAACGGTAGAACCGTCGAATAATTATCTATCCGTCGCGATCGACGACGAGCAAACGATCAACTCGAACCTGTATCCATGCATCTAAGAAATTCGTAAAAATGTAATCGCTGCCTAGGTCGGAAGAAACGCACGCCTAGGTTTTCGAACGGAAGCAGCTTCGGGCGCAAACGAGTTCAACGAAGAAGCTAGCTCGAAAATTTCTAATAAGAACATTTGTACAATTTAAGACGATGAACGAATTGAACGAATAGAACGAATAGAACGAATAGAACAAAATAACGTATAGTTTGAGATACGAAGCGCAGCCTCGAGGAAAGTTGCTGCTCCCCGGAAATGGGAGCCATATCGATAGCCCGAGCGGCGGTAATCGATAGTCTAGCTAACCTGTTGAGTTGCATAATACTCGAAGATTTGCTAGACGCGCGCACAATGGAATTGGTGCTCTCGATGCAACATTGTTTCGCGTTTAATCTACTCGGTTTTGTTAGGGACGCATCGAATGCTCGGTCTAGCGATTACCGAGTCGCCGCGGCGGTCAACGCGTTGATACGCGAATCACGCTGGCGATACGCGAGCACTGAACCGGAAGTGACACGAAGCGGTTCGCAGCATTAATCGAGCCGCGTATTTAACGCGAGGATGCGTCCGAGAGCGCCAGCAGGGGAGGACGAGGCTGTTTCGACTCGCCTCGAGCGAAAGCGGCGAAAGGATCGGGAAGAACCCGCGGTCAACGATATCCTCCGATTTCCCAGCTGCTCGTCGCTCTCGGGGAAGGCGAGTCGCGCGTTCGGTGGGTCCTGTTCGAAATCCTGGCGAAAAATCCGACCGAAAGTTCCGGCGGCAGAGGTTAACAGGTTGCAAACTCGAGAGACAGAGACAGAGACAGAGGCAGAGACGAAGCCCGTCGCGGGGCGGCAAGATCGTAGGTTTCGATCGCGGCACGCACCGTGACTCGCGCACGACTACTTTATAATTTATAACAATTCGAAGGGCGGAGCCGACGAGGTACCGATAGCATCGAGCACCGTATTCCCTTTTCTATAGTCTCTCGCACGGTCGCGCCACTCTGGCTCAACGAGGCAATTATAGAGGCCGGTCTGCTCGATTTTGCCAGCGATACGCTTTCTTCTTGCTTTTCTTTGTCGAAACCGTTCGATCCTCTTTGCATCGTTCAATTGCCACCCGGTCGAGAACCGTCGAGGGTTTAACCGGTCCAGGAGACAGAGACCGACGAAGGGCGATCGTTGCTCAAACAGGGAGCCGTGACTTTGCCTTTCGACGGTCGTGCCGTATTTCCCTCGCCTGACCCACGATCGATGCAAACGTTTTTTATTCCCTCGATCAGCGATAACGAATCGGAGAGACGAAAGAGAAGGGATTGAAAATTGTTCTTCGGCCGGTATTGTTCTTTCCCGTTGAAAATGTGATCGGATGGCGGCGGGCGACGGTTCCGTTTCCATCGCGTCTGGCGTCGGGAAAAAGCAAACCGACGCGCGACGGTTTTCTCTGCGGATAGAGCACTGCCTGCGAAAGAGCCGCGGACACGATAGCTTTTTTTCTCTCCTCGCCGGAGACTCGCGAACAAATAACAAACGTGGAACATTCTTTTCGCGGTCGAGCGTCTCTCGCTCCGCGATCCAACAATGGATAACAATGGAGCGACGTTTTACGAGCAGTTTTTCACCGCGCGGACCGAGATAATTGGCCGTGTCCTACCGTAACACACGGCACATCGCGTACGTGCGTAGTACTACGCGCGCACAGAGTCCGAGAGCGAGTTGTTATTGCGCTCTGCTTTTTCATGGCTAAATCGTTTTGTTCCTGTTGCGTGGCCGCTCCTACGACCGACTCGCCGTTCCGTTCGTTCGTTCGTGAAAATCGTCCTTAAGCTCGCCGATTCGTTACCTCCCCGAATAACTTGGAAACGCGAGCATCGCGTGTGCCGTGGGAAGCGAAAACGAAATGCGCTATCGCTCGTAGCCTTCCACCGCCAAATTACGCTGGCATCGATCGCCTGAGAACGGTGCCCTCGCTCTGTCTTCGGCGCCGGATCTCGACCGATAAGCGACGCAGAAACGCGATGCAGAGCGCGGAACAGCGTTCGTCCTTTGCCCCGACGAATCGTCTATTTTTCGGCGCTCTTGATTTTGGAGAGCCTGCAAAGTTCGTTCGTTCCGGGGCTATCTTTCAGTACTCGAGAGACGGACCGACGATGCCAGGAGGGACGTTGGACAGGCTGTTGGGTCCTCGTCGACTCGAATTTAGGCCAGATCGAATATGCGATTAGATTACGCGTCGACGGCTCGAGCTCCCTAGCGTCCCGTTTGAATTTCAGATCGATTTTAGGACTCGGCGGAGCGTCGGATTCGCGCGCAGGCTGGATCACGATCGCGTTAGAATCCTCCCGCGAGAGTCTCTCTCTCTCTCTCTCTCTCTCCCAAGAGTCAGGTTGAATTTAACCATGAATGGAGAAAGTAACGCTCTCGGACACACCCACGCGCGCCTCGTTCGCATTCATCTTCCGAGTTTCGCATGCGGCGGCTGCCGGCGCATTATCGATACTTCCGGTCAGCGGGCAGACACTGCGGGTAGGGTGCGCGTAAACGACTACGGGGGGAACAATAAAATTTCACGTGAATTAAACTCGCCTCGTGCACGGCAGATACGCTTGCCGCGCGCGCTAACAGGTGCCGATGTTCATCGAGGCGCGTTTCGATTCGATTCGCCTCGGACTCGGTAACGAACGCGATAACGCTATCGATACGGTTATCGGGATCTATTTCTACTCCCCGGAAACGGACGGGAGATCCGACAAAAGCGGTTCGAATCGTCCGTCGACCGCTATTGCGGAACTCGCGAGCGAACGGCGAATATCGTTTCGCGAGGCAGACGATTTCGTTGGATGCGCATCGTTTTGGAAATCGCGTCTTCCGCGTCGCTCGATTCGCTTACCGGACGACAACGAAAGTAACGCCGCGGAAATCGAACCAACGTTCGTGTTACAAATTATACGAGGGTGTTCCTCCGCCGATACGGAACAACGAGATCCGTTACCGTGGACGAATTAACGAATGGAATAATCAACGGTATAAAAAAGACCGGAGATTCGCCGTTGCGCGGAGAAACCATGACCTCCCGCCTCCTCCCCGACGATTACGGCCGTTAAGCGGCCGTGACGGAAATAGAAAAATCGTGGAAAAACGAGCAGAAAAATGAGAATAGAAATCGCGTTGATTACATGCATGATTTAATCGAGGCACGAGCGCGGCACAGTTACAATCCGCGAACACGAACGCGAACGCGAACGCGCGCGGCTATAAAACAGTTTTGATCGTAAAGACCAACACGGCTGGATGCCAACGGGAATTAAACGAGGAACGGGTTACAACCGGGACTCCCTCGATGCGCAACGGCGGCCAGCTGCTCGAGCGCGCTCTTTAAAAACGCCTAACCCTTTTAAAATTCCCCCAAATCGCTCGAGTTTTCTTCGCGAATTTTCAAGGCACCGTTTTTCAAAGCTTACGGCCGGCGCGGCAACCTCGATCGATCGCGTGCGCGCGATTCGCTTGAATATCCGAAAAGGATATTTTCGTGCATTCCAAGCTTCCGTCGCGTACGCGAATAAAAATGTCGAAAATCACGAGCATCGATTTTTTTCTCGGCAACTCCGAGAAAAAATCGTGTTCGGCCGACTTTAAAAGATTTTCCGAGCAGCTGATTGCCGCCGCCTTGCGCGTATCCGCGTACTATGCTGTGCTACGCTACGCTATACTATACTATACTATACTATACTTTCTTTCGGGACTTCTTGCAATATCGATCCGGAAAGTGGTAACGCAGGATACGAGGAGCACACCCGGTTAATCAGACTGTGACGATTCGCGTTTGCATTTGATTTAAAACGGAAGATCCTGCACGCGGAACCGCAGAAAGTTATGAAACTCTCCGGAGACTCTCGCAGGCGGCAGCATGCACGGATACATGCTCCTGGTATCCGAAACGGCATCCTCCGTTCGCGGGTGTCTCGCCAAGTCGATAGAAATTTCAAATGCCAAATTCCCATGGCGATTCCGAATCTACGAAAATTTTGGCGTTAAAGCGCCGGCTCGAATACGCAACGAGGATTCCTGGGGTTACTTCGAGAAATTTTTCCTTTACGGAAACGAGAATCGAAATCACCTTGGGAATCCGTCGTTTAAAATATCCATCGACTTTACGGGATGCCCGTGAACAAACCGACGACGCCGTTGATCGCGCGCGTGCCGATCCGATCGATTCGGATACCAGAGATATCGCGAGTAGCGAAGAACCAAGTTCGGTCGTAAAGGGGTTAGAGAATGCCAGCGGTACTCGTGTCATAGTTCACAAAGTACGCAGGAGGTTCCCCGTAGGTGAAAGGCGCGCGTATATCGCACCGACAAGCATACTCCCCCAAGTTCGTTGCAACTTTGGCGATATCGTGGGCATCGACGACCATCGACGACCATCGACGACCATCGTCGACACCGCGCCTTTCCGGACGCACGACCATAGGGGGTACGCGCTTCTCCGTCCTGGTTAACGATCCACCCGTTCGCAAGCCTAATCGCGAATACGCGATCTGCTCGCCGATCCGTCTACGCCTGGCCGAGCTTCTCGCGTCCAACGTTTCATCGATTTTCATTTTCAATGCGTCGATGGAACGGCGACACAATTATTTGTCCATGTTTAAAAATAAATCTGTGCGTCGACGCGCTCGTTGCGCTCGATTTAGGCGAAATCGAGACAAGTCGTACATTTTCAGTTTCCGATCGTTGCTTCTTCGTTGAACGTATCGCTTTGATTTTGTAGAACCTTCGTAGCTGTCGGTTGGCCAACCAAACCGTTAAGAATCAACTGCGAACAGCTCGCGATTAGATCGAAGGAAATAAAAGTCGCGCTATCGACCCTCTCCCGCTGCGGTGCCAACGTTGCGCGTGTAACTGCACGGTTTCCAGCGATGGAATTAAACGAATAAGATAAAGCAATATTGTGGCGGTTATATCGTAGCCGTCGGAGCGATTCAAACGGATTTGCCATACGACGACGTTCCATTTAACGCGACGTTACCGGACCGAGATCGCGAAGACGCATCCACGAGAAATTGTCCGACAAATTTATCTCCATGCGTACGCGACGTAAAGAGAACGGCTATGAATTTCGACGGATACGTATTCTTTTTACGAAGCAACGTAAAGTTTTGTGTAAAAAGAGTGGCTATCGATTTGTACGGTTACACGTTGTTTCTACGATGCAATGTAAAATCGTCGCGCTTTCGGTAGTTTTTAAACCGAGCGTCGAAGCAACGCCGAAGCAACGCCGAAGGAACGCCGAAGCTCGCCTCTCGATGGAATTTTAACCACGGCAAAGAACATTGGGAACGCTGAAATCCGGAGTAATTTCAGCGATGCAACGAATAACCGAAACGCTCGAGGATTTCCCGAGAAAAGCGGTAAAAGCACCGGGGGCAGATCCGCGAAGAAAATACCGTTTTATCGATTGTCAGTGGGCGGAAGCGCGCGGCCACGCTGACGCGTCTTTCGGAAATGCTGACATCTTCGTGGCGAACCACGTAATTGACCTAATTGATCGTAATAAGCGTATACGCGAGAAGTATGACAAAATCCGGATTACGCGTAGTCCCACGGTCAGGTGATGCGTCTTTCGGTGAGGCGTACGGCCAACGAGAACACGGCGATATCCTGGACCGAAGCTGGAGAAAATTCGTTCGTTTTTAACCCTTCGAGGCACGGATTGTTAGACAATAAAATTGCAGGTAGCAATTAGGAAATTTCGAAAAATATCTAACCGCGCGGATTCGCGCGCGTTAAAAAGATGGGACGGTTTTAGTACCGTCGTGCCTCGAAGAGTCGACTGAACGAATACGCGGTGATTTCCAACGACGACACGGTTCGTTACGGATCGGATTAAAGCCTCGACTCTTTCGAGCGTAATTCGGCGACGATCACCCTCTGTGCAACATCGCGAAGAATACGAGGGTAAGGTTAGAGCAAATCGATATTAAGTGGAAACTGCGCGCTCGTCGGATCGAGAAGATCCAATAGATCAAAAGATCGAAGGAAGGCGATCGAAATATCGGGCGGAAACGTTTCTCGCCAACGTCGATCGCGTTCCAAGATAAACCGATCTTATTCCTGCGCTCGGACCATCCACGAGGTCGCGACCATTCCAATTTCGTACAGCTTTCTTGTTAATTTATGCACTGCGACGCGCAAGCGCGATTCGATTGCGGTAATTTTCTAAAGACGGTCCACCGTGCGACGGTGGGTCCGTTTCGACCCGACGCGAGTCGAGCACGATCTTCGAACCTTCTCTCGAATAGTCGATCGATTCGCGAGGCGGTCGAAAAGATTAGACGCGATCGATCGTTTCGCGGATTCTTCGCCGAGAGACCGATTCGAATGTATAAGGAGAGAGCGTGTGGCACACTTCGCAGCAGCAACACCTCAGGGTCGCACGGACGGGAACGACGAGCAGCGAAAACGCGACCCGTCAAATTTCTCGATCGTTTCCGCTCGCGTTACCGGGGTGGTCTCTCTATTTCTTTACGTTTTCGTTTTTAACGGATTCTGCGCGTCTCTTTGTGCCACTCGCACGAATCCCTCGAGAGAATGGGAGATTCTCTCTCTCTCTCTCTCTCTCTCTCTCTCTCTCTCTCTCCAATGAAATATGATACACGGTACGCGAGGAATGCATCGAGAAGTTCGATCACGACCACACCACCGATTCTATTCCGGTAGAAACGTTGGACTCGTATCAAACCATCGTGATCGAACTTCTTTGATATTCGTAGAATACGCTCGCCGGTGTAATATACATGCAACTGCACGAACAAGTACGACACTATGCATTAAAACAAGTTCTGTCAAACCGGGCCAAACAGATGTTTCCGTGAATACTTGATCGGCGTACGATACGCAACGAATCGCCGTTCGTGACACGCTACGCTTTGCGTTACACAGCTTCCAGTAGTAATCGAATACGCGCAACCGTGAATACAACGTCGGGATATTTACTTCGGTTGGTTTTTGCCGTAGCTTCTATGAAAAAGCAAACGAGTCCCTCGCGCGACGTAACACGTCCCAAAGGTTCCATCGTAACGATCGAAATCCAAACCACGCTATCGTCGCGACCGTAAACTTTCCTATTTACAGGTACACGCACCGACGTATTTACGTCGCGTCCGTGCAACGGAAAAAACCTCGAAAACCCATCGAATATATTCCGCTGTTCGCGATTCGTTCCAACGAACGAACGAACGTTCGAAAGAAATTCGACGAAACCACGGTGAAGCGTGTCACGACGGAGGTTGTTCGCGAGATTCGAAAAGCAGTGGACTTACCTATGGATGCGGACGCGCGACGTTCCCTCGGATAACGCGCACCACTGTACGCGATTATTCAAAAAAAAATACGCGAATCAAACGAGAATTCGAAGCAGATAGAACGCACAGAGCCGCGAAACGCCGAACGTCTTCTTCTCCCGAGCGAGTAACGGAGAACTTCCTACCGCGAGCAGGTAAACAACTCTCGTTCCGATTCCGCCGACGGCTACGAACACGAACACGAACACGAAACAGGTCCGTCGTATCGCGGAGCGACGCTGAATGCGGCCACGGCCCATACTCGCACCGTTTTCAAATAGTCCCTTCGCGCGGTGACAAAAAAATGTTACATCGCCTACCTTTCTTTCCTTTGTATCCCTCGTGCGACGGTCAATCGCAGCTCATGGAAAATTCCACCGTCTCCGAGAATCCTCGCGACAATAACCGACCATTTAATAGGAGCCGCTGACACTCCGAACACGGGACTGCTTTCGATGTTCTTACGCGTGAGTCAATATGGCCGACCGCCTAGGAAAATCAGTTTCTCTTATGACGCAATCGGGCGAGTACGCCCTGTTCGAACGCATTTTCTCCGTCAGATGGCTTGAGCTGCGTCTTGTCGGTAAAAAGGACTTCGTTCGAACCACCGGTTGATCACGACCGTGAACTATGCGCGAGAATAGATTCGACGACCCCGGTAATATTCCGAACCGATTTTGTCGTCGGAGCTTCGCATTTAAAACGCCAGGAATTTTTCACTCGACGGACGATGGTCTTGCGAATCTGTATGAATTCGAAACAAAAACTTATTAGACGAACTATTGTCAATTAATATTCGTTTTGTATCGTATTTGCTAAATTTGTACGTAGTTCTTTGTACAAATTTGCGCTAAAATTTTACGTACCTACGCGTAAGCGGCCGCGTACTAGACTGCGCTAACAACCGACGCGTCGCTTCTGCGCCCGAAAGGTTGCGTACAAGCTTGCGCAAAGAACATGCGCATGAAATTTGGCGCCAAGGAATTGCACAGAATTCGTGCAATTCGTCTAATTTGTCGAAGACCGATCCAATCTATGCGATAAATCGTTTCAGTACGATCGCGCACTACTCTTGCATTCGATTCTTTGAAGAAAACTTTCGTCCATTATCCTTTGCCGAACTCGAATTTCTATGTCGATAAGAAGATCGCTTGGTTACGAAAACGGACAAGATGATAGGTCTAGCGTTGTTTCTCGTTTTTGTTGTAACAGGTCGTAATAATAACAGCATAACGAGATGCATAGCTACATGCAACGAGGGGTGTAGTTCGATCGACAACTCACCAAATTACAGTTCGCTGTACACACATGGCGTTCGATCTATTGTGGTCCATTCAATCCTGTCAGCTGTTGCGGAAATAAATCGTATTCCAACGTGAACGTGAAACGGTTGCTCGTAGATCGCTCGAGACAGACAACGTAGCAATTACGTTAACGCTAACGTTCCGAATTTTAGGAAATCGTGTTTCCATAAAAGCTTGTACGTATACGACGTTCGCGTTGCAGGACTACCGTCGATCGTAACGTATCGTATCGTATCGTAATTCGATTGTTAACAGTCGCATATTTTCGATCGCATCGCGAACACTTGCACCGACAGGTTGCCCGGTGTTTCGATAAGTCGTAACGCACGGCCTCAAAATTCAGCCCTATTACTCGATATTCCTTATTTTCGTTTTAACGAGTTTATCGTTTTCGGCGAATGCATACGAAATGGCTCGATCTGGGATATATCACACACGAAACAATAAAGAATTCATTCAGCATCTTAAACGTGAGTGATACAAACAAAATTGTTGCACACAATCGTAAACACGAATCTCAATATTTATATTTCGATTTTTAGAATTAAAAATAATTACGTCTGATAGAGTTTACGATGCAATGTCTGCTGTAGACAGGGGAAATTATACCCATAGCCACGCGTACGTTGATTCTCCGCAAGGGATTGGTTATGGTGCAACTATAAGTGCTCCGCATATGGTGCGATTGTACACAATTTCAACATTTTTTCAGTTAATGTTATATTACGCTTAAACGTTTGCCCGTTGTCTGCCTCAAATTTAATAAAATCGATTAAACATTCTCAGCACGCCTACGCTTTGGAATTACTCGAAGACAAATTGAAAAATGGTGCCAGGGCACTGGATGTTGGATCTGGTTCTGGATATCTGTGCGCGTGCATGGCAATGATGTTAGAGCCAAATGGATTAGTCGTAGGTATCGAGCATATTCCTGAACTTAAAGAGTTTGCTGAAAAAAACATTATGAAGGATCAACCAGAATTACTAGGGAGCGGTCGTCTCAAATTAGTTGGTAATTACGTTGCAAATTGTTTGCGAATACCTCTTACACATTCTTTTCTTGTTATACTAAATATTATACAACGATCTAGTTGGAGATGGAAGATTAGGATATCAGGAGAAAGCGCCGTACAATGCTATCCATGTTGGGGCAGCAGCCAAAGAACTGCCACAGGCTGTAAGAAAAATTGTTTGAAACAGGAAGCTAATTCTATTTGCACTTGCTAAATTTATGGTGTATTACCCTTACAGCTGATAGACCAACTAGCTCCTGGAGGACGACTAGTATTACCAATGGGCCCGGAAAACTCTGTTCAAACCTTGATACAAATTGACAAGACGGTCGATGGAAAGATTAAGAAAAAATCCCTTACTAACGTTATGTTTGTACCACTCACTAGTAAAAATAAGCAATATTCTTCATGAAATTCATGCTTGCTTCAGTAAAGGAGCATTGTTTCTTTGGATATTATAGCAAACGTGTACCCGATGTTGATACAGGGTACCTTGGAACATGTAAGCGTGACTTTGGGAAAGGATTCAGTATGCTAAAATAAAAGAATACGTATTAATGAGATAAAAAATGTTACTTGTAAAAAATTCGAGGAAACAGTCAGTAGAACCATAAAAATTATTGGAAGACATACACGGATATAATTCGGATGAACAAGTTCACATTGGGTACATGTTTATACGAATTTTCTTTTCTTATGTTAGAAACACCCTGTACAATGTTAAGTGCATTACTACTAGATCTGCCTATTAGACTACTTATCTACGCAACTGAAAAATCATTGTATAATCAAAGTAACTTGTTTTTTCATGGATGAAAGTTGAACAATTGTACAAAAGAATGTGTATATACATATATGTGTTTGTATATACACACATACACACATATTGTGTTAGAAAAGAAACGCATCTCTAGTCATAAAATATTGTATTGTACTACAGTTTATGAAATTTCTTGAATTATTTTTCACAAATGTTAAAATAGATGCTACAATTTGTTGTACTTCCGAGCCCTTAAAAAATAAAAACGTTCTTAAACTGTATCACTGCTAATCTCGTATCTAGTCATATTTCAAATCTGTGATACAATTTAACATACAATCTTTATTTTACGCTAAAAACATTTTATATGTTAGTGGAATGTTGAAATATAAATTACATAATTCATAAAAAGAATATGTAGAAAATAATTTCATGTGATGTCTCAAACGTCACGAGATATTATGTAAATTAATTACTTGTCAGTTTAATATTATTTGGACTCCTCGCGTCCTATGGTCCGATTCATCTCAAACTGTATAACCGGCAGTGAGATCAACGCTTGTACAATATCTGTTTTCCTTTCGTAATATAGATTAGAGTATTTTGACCATGGCTAGACTCAGCGCAGCACCTGACGTTAATCCCAGTCCAAGGAAAGCACCCATCATAGCAGACGCGATCTCCCTTTCTTGTGACTCCACGATTCTGAAAATAAATCACGATCGAAACACATGTCGAATTGTACAAACGTAAAAACTTCGATCAAAGCGACGATACTTACGCCGGAGTTAGAACAAACGTCAAATTACACAGATAGCCGTTACTAATGGCAAACGCGATGGTTAATAAAATATAACCGAGATCGCTCTTAATATAAACAGGAAGATGATGTCTGGGTTGCGCATTACAAAACATCAGAACAGGCACGAAGATTGCCCTTATAAAACTTAGATACATGACATACCATGGTTGATTTCTCGGCTAGAAAAATAATAAAATATTAACTATTGAATCGTACAAGACATAGGATTACAGACATGGTTATTCTATTGTACAACCCATTGAAAAATCCCGGCCAGTAGTCTCCCAATATAGTCGCCTAAGCTAAAAGTGAGGTAAGTGATCACAGGCACAAAATAGATATCTGCAAGATATATTCGGAAGAATTAATCATTGAGATTCACAATTGGAATTTTCTATCGTATCAAACTCACCGTTCCATGCATAACCCCTTCCTTTGTACTGACTTTCCACTAAAACGGTGACTGCTGGATACACGGAAAGCGATATAAAGAATACTAAATATAAGCTAACACCGTACGGCCAAATCCTTTTGAGAATACGGACATAGGAAATTGTAGTGCCTTGGGGAAAAGCAACTTCTCCGGTAACAGTGTATTCTCTTTCTATATCTCCGGATGATTTTTCCAACATATGATGCTTAAAAAATGCCTACACAGAAATAATCCATCGAAGAGTTATTATCATAAGCTACTTATCATGCGTTACAGAACAGCTGCGTCACCAGACGAGTTTGTATTCATTAAATCGTATAATAATACTCACTGCTTTTTCTAAAACGATGTATGCGATTAAAGATAAAAATAAAATAATGTCTCCTATGATAAAATAAACTAAGCCTGAGAGTACAGGACTGGCACCGATCCACAGTGAACATATCTCTGTTATGGCTGTAAAAATTCCTCCTAGAGCTTGACCACTTTGCATAGCAGTTATGTACTTTGGAGAGAAACGACCAACAATTCCCATTAAGCTTCCTCCGAATATTGCACTTGCAGCTGCAATGGAAAAATTTTTTGTTATGCGGATTTTAGAGTACTTTAAGAGTATTTTAGAGTACTTTAAATGTTAAATGCATACCATTTACCAATGCCACAGTGGTCAAGGTGATTGCTAAAAATCTGTCTTGCCCTGAAAAGATATGCATTCTTCGCTTTACCAAAACAATACAGAGATTTCTAGGATTGAGATAAAATCGTTCTCCTTTTTATAACTTACATTCGTCGGTGTTTATCTTAACGAACACCGTTGTGATAACAAAGAGCAGCAGTATTGTGCATTGAGATGCCACCATGCGTATCGTTAGAGGAACTCTGTAATTAAAAATATCTTGTCAATCAAATTATTTTGTAACTACAAATAAAATTATGTTATGTAATCTTGTTGAGAACTTTGTACATTTACCTACCTTTTACTGATAAATGCATTTATAATTAAAAAAAATGTATTTGGAAATGCACTTGCTGCATTTAAATACGATGTGAAACTGGCTTGCAAATCAGTTCTTTTCTCTAAATTCTCTACGTGAGTATAGTTCAAGTGGTTCGTCGAGTTCTCAGATATTTCTCTAAACTTATACATCCAATACTGCAAAAAAATTTGTATGAATAAATTAAACAGTAACTATGTTAATTTGACATTGACTAATAAGATACTTACATCGTTGGCGGTAATAAAAAAGCTCCATGGTATCAATGTGTTTATTCCAAGTAAATAAAAGACTATGTACGCAAGATTATACCTAAAGAGATAAAGATTGAATGCAACAACATGAATTATCGTTTTGTTTACAGTGAAACATCTGTTACCTATCCCGAGGTTCATGTTTTAAAAATGGTTTCTCATCTGGAACAGAAACAATCGGGTCGTCGACTTCAGTTTCCAAATCATCTTCAAACTCGCTGTCGGATTCTCCTCTTAACAAGGGCCGCCTATTGATGGAGTACGACATGGCAATACTGAAAAAGAGAAAAGAGAAACATCATCGGTTCATTGTCATGAAAAACTTTCGATATTTTCTATGCGAAAAATTTCGTCCACATTTCGATCGATGAAAACTCACCAAAATTTTACAAAGAAATCCTCACACGGTCGTCGATTAATAATTTTCCTTGTATCCGAAGGGCAACAAATTTTTACATTTTGACAGCAACTAGTTTTGAATGTTATCACGTGTCACTTGTATACCGAATCTCGTATGGAGCATGCTTTACGAACGACAACTGGGACAGGATTGATGACAAAGTTGTTCCGAATCTTCTGTTTGTCTCAGAGTCTTAGGAGACTCCACATTATGCATTAATCATCTCGTTGGCCATCTGTGACTAAACACAGATAGGAAAATATACAATGCCACGCCAGTAGTGTTACATTAATCCTAAATGACGCCTTTCTCCATTTCGTCTTTTATGCATACACAGATGCAGAAACAGCTGGCGTGATACACAATCGAATAGGGAGGCGCTGGTGTACGGTACGATGTGTTGCTGTAATGTAATACGATGCATCATACCTAGCCTATTGTACGTTCGAGTGAGACATTCGTAACTGCAATTCGCTATTATCACAAAAATAAATGCGTCACGAACAGTTTTCCAAATATAGATCCTTATTGACGTGTTTACGATAAACGGTATCACAGAAGAGTTTATTGACAATGTTATCGAATTGTAAACAAAATAAAACCATATTGGCCAAATACAATATTAGGTTTTCCTACAAGTTGTGTTGTTACTTTTTCCATTCTTCTTCGCGCGTATACGCGTGAACATTTTACGTAAAATTGTGGTTTCTTTTTTAATTTTGAAACAAAGACCTCGATGAAATTAAATAGACATATATGTATAGAAGACGACCTCGAAAATATAATACATAAACTTGTTATCGCGTTCAGTTTCGAGTAATCGAATCCTCAATTTACTAACAACGGTACGAAATTGACCGACTAATGAAACGTAATTGTTTCATTCGTTTATTTTTAACGATTTTTAATGTACAAGGTGTCCCGGCATATTTTATGGTACACTCGGAATAAATTGTTTTTCATGGCCGACTGCATTCAGAGCTTACTAAAATACTATATATTTCCAAGAATGAATGTTAAATAATCTGTTAGTCAAAAGATGGAATATATTTTATTTGATTTGTATCGATCGGCTTTTGTAAGAACAAATTCGAAGAAATAGAACACCTTGTACGTACACGAACGCTATACGAATCCTGCCATTGATTAGACAAAAGGAAAGAGGTTCAAGTCCAATGTTATATCGAGTTTGCATATAGACATGGAACGAATACGGTCGTTGCAAGCAGATCCCGTGTTGAATACTTTACGAAGATTATATGTCTGAAGCATCGTGTTCCACGGCTGGCGAGTACGGTGTTGTTATTCGCATGATACAGTAGAATGTTTTGGTAAGCTGGATGAGTGATAAATGCGATGTTTATCACGTTTTAGCTGGTAAACTTGCGTGCGATACAGACGTGTGATGACATTACGGTGAGCCACAAGAATGTTTTGTGTACTGGGAAGATGGTGAGTTGTTAGATTCCGCAAAATTTTAACGACATGATTAAACTGTACGATAATAACACTGGGTTTGTTTGACAGCTTATGCAGAAAGGACGCTGTGAGAGCACTGAGCACGGGCGAAGTGTCAACAGCGCTTCGACCCTTTTATTTTACAGTTCATCCGGACCTTTTCGGTCAATATCCAACTCAAAGAGTAAGTATGTTCGACTGTTAAACGATACACTTGTGTGTAGAATACAATATTAATGTATCGTGAACGGTTCTAAACGTCATTGGCAACGCAGTTCAGTCCGATTATACTTGAAAGTATTTTTAGAACGAAGAAAATGCAATGATCGTTGCAACTGTGTGTGTACGTGTTGTGCTAGACATGTGCTCACGTCGTGATTTTTTATGGACCGAAGGAGAACAAACTTTTTTGACCACGAATGTTACTTTCGATTTTCCAGACAGTGAATGAAAATTCATTAAAGCAGCTAAGCTCGATCATAGAAAATTTGCAGCAACAAAGACCCATAAGGCCTACCACGTTACCCTTTTACTTGCGCTCCAAAGACGAGAAAGAAGTTAAGGCTGGTAAATTCACTCTAGTACAGATACAATTGAAAGAAAGGGATCTGAGGCAGACTATCCTATCGATTTTGAAAACGTGCGATCTACCGACCACGTTCGTCGACAAAATCGAGGAGCAAAAGCCGACGAACCTAGATGCAAAATATAAATCAAGGTTCTGGCAGAGAAAAGGATACGGGGGCGAAAACATAGATTTCTCGGAGTTAGAGGACGATCCTATCTACGCGTCTATTTTCATGAAAAGAAAAATTAACATAGAGCCGGACACTCTTAAGTAAGACGAACATTGAATGTGTTTCATTTTTGTTTGATTTGCATAGGCGTAAACTTTGTTACAGGGATTTTAATTGAATATTGTTGATCAGGGCATATTTAGATAAACATATTAACGAAGTGCATGTGAAGTTGGAAGCATGTAGGCCAATGAGAGAGGAAGTACAAAAGCTAGAAAAGATATTATGCTCAGAATTAGGTTTAAAAAGTATTACATGGGATTGCGGATGGAATATAGCTCATTATAGAGGCTGTTTGTTAGCCTTCAAGGCGTTAGCCGAGCATCATCCAATACCGATGGAAGTATTAAAAGATAGGTCGCTAGTATTCGCCAACGACACGGGGATTAGTCTAGAGGGAAGCGTTATGTTAAATTCCGGCGAAGTCAGGCACAATTGGCTCGATGTAAGAATCCGTAGCTGAGCTTAAAAAGAACAACTGCGCTGTACGATCGTGTTCTGCTTATTAAAAATAGTCTTTTTTTATAGCTAATCAAAAATGTTCAAAAGCACGATGTTGTACTGTTCAGATTACCAGCTTTCGAGAAGACAGTTTCACAAGTACTTCTTGACATAAAAGTTGGTCGACGGTGCGTAATACAAAATATTTATTGAGTGACGGTAAGGCTCAGAGTGCTCTATATGTGCAGGAAATTCATGCCCAAGGTAATGGTTAGCCAGTATGAACGACAACTTCGTCAACTAACAACAACCCTCTCGGACTATCGCGGAAGAAGAAACTATCCGAAGGTGTGGCCGACCAGTTTGTCATCTTACGAAATAGTCGTTGAAGCGTTAGTATTATCTGCGATACTTAACTTCTAATCTATGTAATGTATTAACTTTTGGTTCCTATGTAAGTATCAGGTAAAACTTAATTACATTGCTTGTGAGTATGCTGTGGCTTAAATTCAACGAAAATCTAGATGCCTGAAAGAAATTTTGTATTGCAGGGAAGCTGGTCCTTTAATGCTTTCTCCTACCGGACAATTTATAGTACCATCCTCGTGCCCCAGTTTTCTGTTGGTCAACTTTATTACAGAAAACCTAGAAGAAGCCACTAAAAGATTACATCACTATAACAAGTAGGATTATCTTATCGAATATGAAGCGTTATTTTTCCTGGTAAAAATAAATCTATGTTCTTTTTTTTCGGATTTCAGTATAAAATATATAGAACGCGCGCTTCACGATAAAGCCGTGAAGGAATTAGGCTTAATCGATCTTAATAAGGATGATAGTATTACTCCAGATCTGATGATCCAGTGCTGTGAACGTTTATTATTGCACAAAGGTTTGTTAGCTCCTTTATTAGAAGGCGTGATGCTTTGGGTAACGCACTATTACTCGGTTATGAGCGATGGTGTCTTATGCATACCCTGGGATTGGAAACTCTGAGCTCCATTTGGAAATCTTCTCGAGTGGTTTCTTGTTATACTTTTTAACTTCGTACCGATTATTCGAATGACTGCATCGAACGATTGTACAAATTAAAGTTAATATGTACTGTACAGATCACGAAGTAACGATATAAAACGATATATCATATTTTTCTGACAAGTTTGAACGGACCGAGAATGAGAACGAAGAGAACGAAAAAATAATTGATAGTGCAAAGCAAATAATTAGTTCTTGATAGGTCCTCGATTTTCATTCTACTTTATATAGAGTATGTGCATGTTATTAAATATTATATGACTGTTATTGATACATTGTATATCAATTTTCAATATAAACGATCGATACAAGAGAATAGAAATATTTTCTAAAACGAATTCATTAAACGTAAGAATAATACTAAATTCTGATGTTTTTTTTTCTTATTCGTACGATTCCCTTTCCGTCTAATCCTCAACCAATCTAATCGCAATCTCGCGCAAGCTGTGCAAAACTAAAAACCTATCTGGAATAAAATACTTTCACCCTTTGTCGACAAGTTGTTGTTCCTTATTAAAGTCAACCTTTTAATCGTATCGAAATAAACCGTACATTTATGATATTCATCATTATATACATACAAGCGTCGGATATTTTTAGGATTATAACAATCCGATCGTGGCCTTAGTTAAAAATTTCGTATCTGTAATATTCAATTGCTAGAAAGTTACCTAATATTTATTCACTTTCGGAACTACTTTCACCGCTGCCACTGCTAGACCCGCTGCCGCTGCCGGATCCGCTGCCGCTACCGCTGCCCGATCTCGATCTTGATCTAGATCTTGATCGTGATCTCGATTTTGATCTAGATTTTGTACTAGACGGACTTCCAGATCGAGATTTAGCCGGAGTCCTGGACCGAGATCTGGAAACCGATTTCGATCGGGACCTCGATTTAGAAGAGTTCCTCGACTGTGGACTGCCAGACCTTGATCTGGATCTTGATCGTGATCTGGATTTCGATTTACTGTGAGACCTGGAGGGCGATCGCGACTCGGACCGTGAACGAGACGCAGATCTAGATTTCGTCGGTGATCGAGATCGAGACTTCGATCTGGAAGCGGACTTCGAACGGGATCCAGATTTCCTGCTGGACGCCCGAGAAGAAGCTCTGGACGATGCTCTGGACCCAGCTTCGTTTTCAGATCCTGTTCAAGCGATATAATTTAATCGTTTTCGAATACCGTTAACAGCATACGTTACCGACCTTTTTCATCCGCTTTCTCAATTTCCTGCTGGGGTTCTTCCTCTTCCTCCTCCTCCTCCTCTTCCTCTTCTTCTTCTTCGTCTTCTTCTCCAGGCGGTTCCAATTGCTTCTCCCTGTACCTTTGCATTTTGAACTCGTTCGCGTTGAGTGGCCGGTGTCTCACGATCAGTCTCGTATTATTCGGCTGCTGTCCTGCTTTCTGACGACGTTTGCTAAGACGCACACGCGTCTCCAACTCATTGTAATATACTCCATCTTGTCTCATAACTAGGAAGTAATTCTCTTCGTATCCTTTGGAAGCTTTACTTTTAACGTTCCAATTGTATTCTCTGGCCATTTTGTATTCGTATTCTTCATCGTCAGCGTAATCGATTCCAGCCACGAAGTCGCGTCTACGTTTATCCAGCGTTTCTTCGAGCGGCAAGAAGTATGCAACAAATTGTTCACCACTTTCGTCCATCACACCCCTGAAAAAAATACCAATATCTTAACGTTTACGATTACCTATAAGCGACGAGTGTAATGCACAGCTGTGCAGCGTCGATCAGCATCACAGCTACGACATTGTCGATAACTTGCCGTATCATAGCTTGGGACATTTCCTCGATTTGAGCAGGCACCGACCGTCCCGCGGGAGCAGGATCCGAGTCGAATATAACTTGTGCACAAGGATATTTCCATAACTGAAAACAGTAACGAATCGCGTTAATAAAATGCATCGTTGAACAACATTGTCGTTCAAATGATATAGGAACACCTTAAAGTCAGGAAATACAGGCAAAATTTCGACGGGTACCACATTGGGTTTACTGTAGTGTTTTTCGATTGGTTTCTTATTATCTTCGAAGGTCTTTTCGATAGCTTTTATCTGACTCTCGCGATCCATGTACAACGTTTCTTCCTAAATGTAAAAATAAATAATTAGCATTCTGATGTACGATCATATTATAGATTAAATAATAGCTATAATAACGTGAACCTACTTTAAAGTTCTTCTTAATACTGTAGCCAACTTTAGCCTCGACTTTATCCACGGTTTGCGGTTGAAACCTGGTTTGTTCCGTAGAAATATATTCCGTACGTCTGAGCCACGAAACGCTTCTGGCATGGTGTCTAGATCTCTTGGAATCTTGAGGGGTGAGAACATCTTCTTCCAAGAGTTTTTCATCGGCTGGGTCCAACTGAGCGTTAACGTCTCCGGCGTAGGTGTCTTTGTTTATCAGATCGATTTCCACGCCTAAATCATGCTCTGTCAATACTTCGTATTTATAATTACGTTCTAGGGAGGTCGGATTATACTGTATAAACCTGAAAAATGTCGTTCGATTATACGCTGTTCGAAAAATGACACGAATACGTATTCGATAATGTATATTGGACGTACCTTGTGGATTCGAAAGGATATGTAATAAATTTTGGATCGAACGGTATATCGGGCAGCGTGTTACAATATTTAACTCGGCAGATTAACTCGGACCTAGAATTAAAATAAATTAGAAAGTGTCCGGGCGCATTGTACTGTGTATAAATTTTAGGTTAGCACACGAAACAACGGTTTACCTTTTTTCTGCCGGTCTAGCAGTCCGTTTATCTCTGTCGGTTGTGCTGCCATTCGTTTGGATTGTAGGAGCCATATCGCGTTAATGAATGAGACAAAATATTTTAAACATCACAGCTAATTATCTGTGGACACGGTTAACTTGCCACCGTAAACCACACTTTGTGTATGAAACTTTTGGCGCCATCTAGTTGGCGTGACTATTTAAATACGTCCACATATGTATTTACATTGTATATAGTCTTCCAGACGATTTATCGAAAGTACCACGATTTATTGTCAAGACAATTCTTTGCATTCGATATTCGTACAAAATGATCTTTCATGTATCAGCGGAAAGAAAAACTCTAATTAAATATAATACATAGCACCACGATTTATTTTCGAAACAATTCTTTGCATTCGGAATTTATGTAAAATGGCCATGCGTTAGCAAAAGGACACTCTTAGTTTGCTAGGTTATCTTCTCTCCACTGATATAAAATATTGAATTTGTTGTCGATGCTTTACTTGTCGGACGAATACTAACAGGTTCTTCGATGACCGCGTCATATTTAAAAGAAGCTTCGTAAATTTGAAATGATTACGTTGTATTGTTCGATTTACGAAGGAAACCTCCCTATAAACGTCGGCCTGCATTTCGAGAGACTATTAATTAAGTCGTGGGTGAAGCGTTGATATATGCTATGCGATGTTTTCGCAGAAATGAAAGGTTTCGCGTGTTGCACAGTTTTAGTACGCAGGCGTTCATTCAACCACGGTATTGATTTGAATGCGCAATGCCAAATAACGATAGTTGGTCTCATTCGGAAATGCGGACGTCGGTCTCTGTGACTCGTCGCGTCGTCCAGTAGAGCCAGTCTATTAATCGAAAAACCGTGTTCGTTGCGACGAAAAGGCTGTACAAGGCGAAAAGAATCGGTAAAAATGGTTGGACCGAACATCTCCTTGTGACTAACCGTTCCGGAAGGTGGGTCAACCTCTACGCAGGGCGCATCCTTCAGGACACCTTCCGAACACGAACGTGCAAATACGGAACTCGCAACGCTTTGCAAGGTAAACCGAAAGGGAACGCGTTCTCCCTAAACAACAGGACAATTAGAAATCGTGAGAACATCGAGAACATCGTCGGGTATCTATATTATTTTATGGTGTAGACGAGTTACGGGAACATTGCCGATACCGATACGAAGAATTACACGCCAAATTTACCTTTAAAATTTACCGCCAACTTTCGAATTTTTCGCGGGTTTAAAGAATCAACCCGCTTTTTAGAATTTATTCGATATAATATTCGTTCGGTTATTATATTCGACGTTGCAGCTCTGTCTTTATAACACGCATTTCCATCGTTGTTTGGATCGGTTATCACAGGTGTACCCTGTGAGCCCTGTAACAGGGCCCGGTGCAGCGAGATCCGTATGGGAGCTAAGTCCCGATCCCGACATGGTCGGGCATCTACCAAACACTCCAATTTCTAGCAGCGTGCACCAGAGCCATGGATCGTCGAAAGGTACCGATCTACAGTCGAGAAACGGCCCCGACGACAACATTTACGCCGACGAACACGCTTCGGGTCAGACACCATCCGACGAGACAAGAAGAATCTTCGAACTTCTCAGATCTGGGTGAGACGCTCTTGATCTTTTCGCTATCGACGTAACGAATAATGAAATTTAATGGTTTCAGCGAGATCGGGGCAGTCGATGAATTAGTAGACAAAAATGGATTGTGCGTATTGAGCGCGAGAGACGAATGGGGCTATACTCCTGCCCATTGGGCTGCCTTGGATGGAAACATCGAAGTCGGTTCTTTTATATTTCGATTAAATGAAAAGCAACGATGGTATTCAAATTTTTAGATGTTTCATTTGTGCCACAGGTAATGAGGTATTTAATAGAAAGAAATGGACCAGTTGATCTTTCCTGTCTCGGAACACAAGGACCTAGACCAATACATTGGGCTTGCAGAAAAGGTCATAGCGCCATAGTTCAATTACTGTTAAAGGTACACGCAACCGTTTACGGATGTCTATAAACTTATTAAAATCAGAATAACTACACGGTCTAATCGAGTTTCCATTGTTTTTGCTTTCTAGGCAGGAGTTGCCGTAAACGCAGCTGATTTCAAAGGTTTGACACCGTTGATGACCGCTTGTATGTTCGGGAAATTCGCGACGGCTGCGTTTCTGTTAGGCTCTGGCGCGCTTGGACATTTAACCGACATAAACGGCGATACTGCTCTGCATTGGGCAGCTTACAAAGGCCATGCGGAATTAATCAGACTACTTATATACAGTGGAGTGGATCTGCAAAAGCCAGACTACTTTGGGTCGACTCCGTTGCATTTAGCGTGCCTTTCCGGCAATATTTGTTGCGTTAAGATATTATGCGAGAAAAGTAAAATCGAATTGGAGCCTCGCGACAAGAACGGAAAAACACCGTTGCAGCTGGCAAAGAGTCACCGGCATTCGGAGATCGTTCAAATACTTCAGGCAGAACAGAAACGACGGGCCAGATGGATCCCTCCCATCAACGAACTTTGGTATAAAATCATTTTTCCCATTTTTCCCATTTGTCGTCGACTCGTCGACTCGTCGATTCATCGATCATTCATCGTTTTTCTTTCTTTCGCAGGGCACTGCTATTCGGCGGAGCTGGAAACAGTAAAGGTCCTATATTGCTGTTTATGATATCCGTTTTGCTATGGGGATACCCGATGTATCTACTGAAATGCATTCCACTGACGTGGAACCTTTTACGCGGCAGTCATTATTGCTTTATCTATTGGAACGTTGTTATGTGGATTTCCTGGATCGTTGCGAACAGAAGGGATCCCGGCTACGTGCCGCAAAACAGCGAGACTTACTATAGGGCCATTAAACAAGTACAGACTTGAAAATTTCAGAATGATACGTCCAAAAATATATTTTCTACGCCTTCTTAACGATACCGTGTACTTTTACAGATTCCGTATTTTGATAAATGGAAAAAGAGAAACGTGCTACTGTCTCGATTGTGTCACAGTTGCAGATGTTTCAGACCACTGAGAGCGAAGCATTGCAGAATTTGCAACAGATGCGTCACGTATTTTGACCATCATTGTCCGTTTATATACAATTGCGTCGGTTTAAGAAATCGGTAATTTCCAGAGTAACCATTCTTATCGAATCTGTATGAAATTTTAATTTCTCATTAAACAATTATTTATTGTTCCAGGATGTGGTTTTTTCTTTTTGTAATGTGCGTAGCGATAAATTGTTCGTTTTCGATATACTTCGCTTGTTACTGCATGGCAATGGAAGGAATTCAATTGCTATACGTGTTAGGTGTGCTAGAAGCTTTGGTGTTCTGTGGACTTGGATGGATTTTGACGTGTACTTCGGTAAATATAAAATACATTCGTACGATTACGATTACGAAGAAGACGACTGAGATATATATATATATATATATGTATGTGTCGTTTACGTAGGTGCTGCACGCGTGTATGAATCTAACTACAAACGAAATGTTTAATTACAAACGATACTCGTATTTGAGAGACAAGAAGGGCAAATACTTGAATCCGTTTAGCAGGGGCCCGGTACTAAATTTTATCGAATTCTTCTTTTGCTCACCGAATCATCAAGCAAACGACCCCCAAAGTTATCAAATACTTTCAGAAGATATCATGTGAGATATTGGAAATTGTGATCACGATTTTACAGCGCCTTTGCACGCTTAGAAAATGAGAAATATTCTTAATTATACAATCCATACTATTTTTTGGACTAATTACAACAAGTATGTACCTGCACACGACCTACGTCGTTACTGCTTCTATAATATTATCACTTTTTATCTATGATATTATTCATGAAACATGTTTCAATAAATAATTTATTAACTTATACATTTTAATTTATTACACCTATAATACGTTTGGAATAATCTTTATAAAATATCTGTAAAATGATCGGACTATTAAACGTGCCTTTAAACAATATCCTATTATAATTCATTCTTAATTACAGTTAAATCATCGAAAGCGTTGATAAAGAAGCAGCGTTAGCTTTTTATATCAAATTCATATGTACAAATCATTTAAAAAAGATTTTTATAAAATCTGTCTGTATATAAAATGTAAAATATATCTTTGGCAAAATGCACTGCGTTTTCTTGATTAATTCCATAATAATTTACCTACAATACCGAACATGGTTCGATCTAACGCGAAAACCGTGTGTGCGATATAGTCACGATATCAGTAAAAAATGTTAACATTCATCAGCTGTATAAAAATTGCGGTTCCAGTCCTAATTATGGCAGATATTCAAGTCTGGATAGACTAACATCGATCCTTTAAAATACGATTTAAAAACGTGCAGTTCTCACTTCAATTCGTAACAAAAATCATAGTTCGGTGGTGGATCTGGAATAGCAGGTGGATCTTGTGGAATATCGATTCCTTCCGCATCCAGAAGTCTCAATTTAATATCCATGGATAACAATGTTTCTAAATCATTCTCCGCTCCTTTACTGGTCATTTTCTTGCCTGGAATGAATTCTTCTTATTAAAACTCTTCTTATTTCGCTACGAAATTAGAAGCGACGGACAATGTAAAGGAACAATGTTTAAATAATTAATAAACAGTTGATTTTGAAGCATTTATGACAAAAACGAGTAGCTGCAATGTTAAATAACAGAAACACTAAAAGAATCAAAGACTATCAGTGGTCTAATAATGAATAATTACGTACCTAGTAAAGCGTTAGTGCCATCGGTCCAGTAATCGAAAACTAATTCGTCCGGAGCAACGAAATCCAGGCTGGTAACATCAACGGAGTCCAAGATCAATGAAAAGGCTAGCTGATGCGTGTTTTTCCGTCGTTGTAGGTCTTTCATATGAGGACAGTCTTTCCCGGTAAGTAAACTACGGACTTCAACGACCGCTAATTTCGTAGGAAGCTCGTCGATCGTTGGCACCGATTTCTCATCGCAGTCCCCGTAATGAAACACTTTATGATTGGGCGACAATCGGACGTACCAAAATTTATCTTTGATTCTTTGCCCTCTGGTACCGTACTTCATAAATCTAGTACCCTCTACCAAAAAACCTAGACGCTGTTGCTGAATGAGTTCCACAATCTCCGGTGTAATTTGTTCCCGGAGTTCTACTATCGGCCTTGCGTGACTCTCGCCCTCTTCCCTGTTGGTTCTTTCTTGTTGCCAAAGATTAGTGATAGTCGAGTAAGTCAACTGTTGCAGCCTGTTCTTGAATTTGTCTAGTCCAGTGGGTTTGCTCTGAAGCGCTCGAGTGATTTGTTCCCTAACAACCGAAAATACTTTGACAAAGTCCTCGGTGGTAGCTCTCATCTCCTTCCAAGTTTTGTTCAAGAGGACTATGCACACGCAATAGAATTCTTCGAACGGATGATCGTGAGTGAAGAACATAGGATGATACGATTGACCCTGCTCGCTGGGCGCTTCTCCGATACGCAACACCTGACAGAGCAACTTGACAAGCTCCACGCTTGTTTTACCGAACGGGCATTCGTGTTCGTCTGCTCTACAAGAATTCTCGAGAACAACTTTTGTGTAAGCCTCGGTGTGATTACGTGCAAAATAAACCATGCAATCCAGAGCGAGCATTCCAGGAGGAGTTTCAGTGAAATCCAGAGCAGGATTGATGTCGTACTTGAAGCCTAATTTCTTGTAATCTTTGGCATATAGACCCTGTTTGCGAGCAGTCACGTCTACGCTGAGAACTCCTTCGGTGTCGAAAGCGATTTTCCGAAGTTCTTTGATCTTATCATGCGCATCTTGATCTTGGGGATCCATTTTCATCATCATTCGCTGTTCCCATAGACTCAACATTAACGTTTGCAACACGTAAAGCTGATGTGCCATTTCAGCACCAACCTGAATAATTTGTTAACACTTGTATTAATTGAAAATTAATAATAGTAATAATAAAAAATTATTCTATAAATGTTATAAAAAGAATTGACACATCTATATTTCATACCTGGGAGGTGGATTCAGCAATAATGTTTGTTAAAAAAATATTTCGAACGTGTTTAGACTGTAGAATCAGTGAAACTGATTTGCGTTTGGATAGATCAGCCTTTAAGAACAAGGCGTTTATCAAGGCTATCGCATTCTGTTGAATCTGTGGACTCACGCTTTGTAAATGATTTACTAAGCTTTGAAATGTTACTTCCTTCTCAACTTGAGCATACTTTCCAGAAGAATTGAGTACTATGTTCTCGAGGATGCTAAGAGAAGCTTCGACGATACTGACATCTTGATTGATGGCTTGATTATTTACATAGCTTGCCACTTTATTGATAAAAGGTGTCTCCAGAATGTCCCACGAAACAATTCCATGATCCATTAGTTCAACAAATGACTGAAGCGAGTAGGCAAGTGCGCTACCTTTATATTTCTCTCCTTCTACCTGTTGAAAGAATAAACATTAGAATAATGTACAAAGCGGTGCAAATCAAGGAATGTAACTGTTTGCCATAGTATTGATTACCTGTGATATGATCAAAGCTAGCCCTTGCTTGTTAATAAATTCTAGAGCAAATGTCATGTCTGTGCTAAGGGTGCTTAACTTTTGCAGAGCTGGAGTTTTTTCTTCTGCAGTTCCATTATTAAGTTTTCCCAAAATATCGCTGGCTGTTTTGGAAGGAGAATATTCCAATTTCAGAATACTGCCATTCTTCACCTCGTTACGATTTTTCTCAGTGATATAATTTTGATTGTTACTTTCAGTAAATTGTAACGAGTATGTCTCGGGATCTGATAGACCCCACCCATTGCATAATTCCTGTTAAAAAATTGAATTAATCACCAGTGCAACTTCGTATGCGGTAATCAATCGCTACGACACTTATCGAAAAACAATCTCCAAGTGAAAAGGAAAGGAAACATTGAAACGATTCGATTTTTACAATATAGTGATCAAAATGTTTGTTTGACGTACTTGAATGATCCCAGTCAGTGGGTGCTTTTGATTAAATTCAATAAGTTGTGGGACTTGATCCGTCATTTTCACAGCGATCTTCACAATGTTCGAATCCTTCTGCACCGGCATTTTTATTGTCTGTGTGTACATGAAAATCCTAAAAACAATTTTAATTACCGATATCAGATCGGGAGATACGACGGGCGCCGGTCCAGATTATTTAAAAAAAACGATACACATTTGACGTATTCCTTGTCATAACGACATGACGGCCATCATCATGGTTATTAAACGTAAGGAAAACATATGTTGTCGTTTAGAGTCGAAACGGTATCGGTGGCGCCATCTATGGTGGCGAGTTTTGGAACTAATATCCCTATCCCTGTAATGTGTAAGACAAGGACAACGATAGTGTGCGGTAAGGATAGAAGATGTCTCGCTCGTAGAACCAACTTTTCGGCTGGCCGCTGAGCTCCTGATAGTATTAGGAGACCACAAGAGCGAGGAGGTATACGAGGAGGACTGGCGCATGCGTATTGCGAGGAGGACAGGCGCATGCGTATTACGGAGAGAGAAGGATAGACTTCTCTCTTCTCTTTGTCTTACACATTACGGATATTGGGGAAGGAAATAACATTTAAAATATTAATTAATAACTCATTTATTAGGAATAATTTATGAACATTTGCAATCGAAGAATGTAGAATGAGCCTCCAGCGACTTTCACATATGCTTCTTGATCGGATTTTGTGTTAAATTAAATAGTTATTAACATTTATCCAAACACGCGTCTGAAAATCAATTCAGCGAAATTGACACGTCGTCAATAAATAATTAATTTTGCATATTTGGAAGCATAATCTATGAACTTTTATGGTTGAAGAAACCAGAATGAAGTCTTGGCTACGTTCTTGTATGGGAATGGTTTAGATTCAATGTTTAATTAAATAGTTATTAACGATTTTCGGAACCGTGCAATTGTTGCGTCTCTGTCCTTGTCGCACACTCTGCTTCTCCTTGTCATACACATTACGGATATCGGGAAAGGAAATAACATCGACAAAATTCATTAATATCTCGATGATTAGGAATAATTCATAAACATTTGGAATATGCGAAAGTCGCTGGAGGTTCATTCTACATTCTTCGATTGCAAATGTTCATAAATTATTCCTAATAAATGAGTTATTAATGAATATTTTAAATGTTATTTCCTTCCCCGATATCCGTAATGTGTATGACAAAGAGAAGAGAGAAGTCTATCCTTCTCTCTCAGTAATACGCATGCGCCTGTCCTCCTCGTAATACGCATGCGCCAGTCCTCCTCGCATACCTCCTCGCTCTTGTGTTCTCCTAATACTATCAGGAGCTCAGCGGCCGGCTGAAAAGTTGGTTCTATGAGCGAGACATCTTCTATCCTTACCGCACGTTCTCTCTGTCCTTGTCTTACACATTACAGGGATAGGGAAAATAGTTCCAAATCTCGCCACCATAGATGGCGCCACCGTCGCTGTGTGCAGTCTCGACGACAGCATAGCAAATAAACTTTAATAACTATTTAATGAGACCGCCAATCTGTTCTCACAGTACATGGGAAATTAGCTGGAGGTCTCTTCTATATTCTCCGATTGCAAATGTTCATAAATTGTTTCTAATCTCGTAGTTATTAACGATATTGTCGACGTGAAATCACTCCGTCGTAACCCGTAACGTGTACGACAAGGATAAGCAGCGTGTGCGACAAGGACAGAGACGCAACAATTGCACAGTCCCGAAAATCGTTAATAACTAATTAATTAAACATTAAATCTGAACCATATCTGTACAGGAGCGTAGCCAAGACGTCGTTGTAGCTTCCTCGATTTTAAAAGTGGGTAGAATGTGCTTTTAAATATGTTAAATTAATTATGTACTGTTAACCGCGCTAATTGTCGGAAATAATATTACGACTGGAGGTTGCGCAATTGTTAATAACTATTGAATCCGAAGTAAAATCGAACGGAAAACAGTCTGTTAAAGCAGCGAATAGTGTCTGGTACATTCTCCAATCGTTAACATTGATAAGTGTTTATTAACAATGGTTTTATTAATGAATTTTTCATCGCCGCGATGGATTGTCGACAGGGTATATGTAGATACGCGTTAGAATGGTTGTTTGAAATAAAACAGGATCGACTGAGAAAAACTGATTCTTTATTTCTGGTAATGGGTTTATGTAAAATTAATAAACAAATGCATACATTAGTAAAACGTTAGAAAGTTAGCGGTAGCGCTATCTGCCGATGCATTAGAAACTTACAATTGGCTAACAGTTTGGGCGTTTGGCCGCTACTCTCTTTGGCGCTATTTTCAGAATTTACGCGCAGATGATTCGTGCCGCGATTTATACATTGCCTTGTAAGAAATTCGGAAAGAATTATCCGCGCTATAACAAAGACTACTAATATTTTCCATTTTCTAACATAATAAATAACTTTTTTCGATCGATATGGACGCATAAGATATCAACGAATATTTAATGATGCGCGATCTTTCGTTTCGTTAAATATTAAATAAATTCTTAAGGATTTCACGTTTGTTGTTTGCGTTATACGATGTTCGAAGCAGGAACATCGTATTTGAAAATCATTATGAATGATTCGAAAGAAACGAGAGAACCGAATAGGAAGGAGACAACGGTTTAGCTCAAAATATTCGTATATTATACTTTATTATTGACATTCGAAGCACGTGTGTTAGTTGGTGTCGCGTTCGTCGCGTGTTCGATAAATAAATTAAGAATACGACGACAGAGAGTAAAAATGCAAGTCGATCGCAGATCGATGCAAGTAGCTAAATAGTGTTTTTGCTGTTAGAATAGGGACTACGCGTGTCCCGAAACTCTCGTGTTACTGTAGCGACAGCGATGAAATAAAATGAAATAAAATGAAATAAAATGAAATAAAATGAAATACAATGAAATAAAATAAAATAAAATAAAATAAAATAAAATAAAGGGAAGAAACGACGCAACGACAATGGAATAATTAATAATAATATTAATATTAATATTAATAATAATAATAATATTAATAGAAATAATAATACTAAAATAAATAAGAATGATTGTACGGGCGAGCACGTGGCGAAGGAAATCAAAGGAGCTACAGGCGATCGAAATAAATACAAACTACCAAACGATACGCTCGCGCACTCGTCAAAATCGGCTTCTGTCCGCGAGATACGCGTCCCGTTCCGATCGAGGATCTTGAGAACAGCTCCCGAATCCGACGCTGTGACACGATCGGTTCTGGAAACGATGGAGAGATTCCATCCGAGCGGGCATCGTGCCTCGATCTAGCGCGATTCGACCGAAAACCGTTCGATCGAAAGGTTGGCATTTTCCTTTCGGTCGAGCGAGACATTCGCTGTTACGTGAATTTCGTGGCGGTTTCGCGAGGTTCATCGAATTCCGTTTCAAGACGACCGGACAACATCCGAAAATTACGTCGACCGATTTCGCGATTCGGTCGTCGGTTCGAATACGGTTTAGGCCCCGAAACTTTTCCCTTTGCCGCTTGTCTTATATTTTTGTACGTTTTCGTTTTCGTTTTCGTTTTCGTTTACGTCGAGCTATCTCGAAACAGCGAGTAGACGTTCGAAATATATTTTTCTACAGAGGCGGCTTTCGCGCGTGGACAGAGATCGATCGAGGATTTAATAGAGATAGTTCTTGGGCTCCTCCGTCGGTTGACCGCACACGCCGTGGTACTTTTTCGTGACTATGCTTCGGCTGCGACAGTTCTCGATCTCGAGGAAGCACTCGTTGCTGTACGTCATCCCGTCCGTGCCGCAAACGGGGTCGTAATAGGGCGGGCAAATCTTTTGGCAGCCGCGGAACTGGAAACCTTGCACGCATCTCTTGATCGGCACCACGTACACGTGTTTCCTGAGTACACAGGGATTGGTATAGAGCGTTGAGAAAAGGTTGAGAAAAGGTTGAGAAAAGGTTGAGAAAAGGTTTGACAGTCGTTCGATCGAAGCGGAAGACGGAAGTTGTCGCGAGGCGTCGCTTCGATTTCACGACCTCTCCGATGTAGCTTACCCGCAGTTGTCTCTCTTCATCTCGCACTCGTTGCGATAGAACTTGTTGTCGGAACCGCAAACGAATTGGCGCTCACCGCTGCAGATCTGGTTGCAAAGCGCGGTGGTGCGACAGTGCTGCGCTGGAACTTGAACCACCCTCTGGCCGCACGTCTCCCGCTGCAGATGACAGATGGACCTGCGAGAGGAGAGAATTGAACGCGCGCGATCGAGCTTGCAGGGACCGCAAGATCAAGGGACGTCGAGTGGCAGCCGACGACGAGAGCTTTTTAGGACGCGTCGAAAAGATTCGGATCGTAGCAACAATTTCGCGTGGTCGCAATGACGCAACAGGGGTCGGGAAAGATTTTTCGCAACGAGTCGTAGACCACCGACGCGTCGGTGATTCGCGTACGCCTTTAAAGCTCTCGACGCCGGACGTCCTGGAATCCGAATAACGCTCTTTTAATCACCGGTAAACGTTCCCGTCGCTTCCACAAACTGGTTCCTCGGGCACTTCGCTGCAGTCTTCGGGGCAGTGTTCGGTTTCCTTCAAGGTCGTGCACTCTCCGACGTGAGCTAGCTGAATACCCTTTCTGGAAGACGCCAACCGTGGTTGAAACGCGCGATCGACGTATCGTTCGGGGACGCGCGATACGTAATTGCTTTCTCTAGCACTTCCCCCCCTCTCTCTCTGTGTGTGTGTGTGTGTGTGTGTGTGTGTGTGTATGTCTTCGGTCTCTGTTCGTTCGCCGAGACGCGGGGACGAAGCGACGAAGAGACGACGAGAGGACGAGACAAAGGAGAGGGACAAGGGCAGCGCGCTCGTAATACTTACAAGCAAATGGCGACGTTCAAACGACACTGATTCGTATAAGTGTTCGCGTCGCTGCCGCAAACTGGATCCACCTCGTTCCCGCACCGTTGCTGCTGTTTCGTGCATTTGTTCAGCCTCTGCTGACACTTTTCGAAATCCACCGCGCTCACCTTTCGCCTGGCTTGCCTGCTCGGAAACGATCGATCGTCAGAGAAGGGAACGCGCGGAGCAAAATGGGAATAAAAGAAAAGAAAAGGAAAGAACGGATCGAATTTCGACAAGCTCTCTTCCCGCGTTGCAAACCGACCCGCAGTTGAGCATTCGCATCTCGCACTCGTTCCTGTAGATGCTGCCGTCCGATCCGCAAGTCGGTGCTTCCGCCTCGTTCTTGCAGTCCAGTGGACAGGCGTTCGACTGGCTACCAGAGGTCCGTTCCCGCGACACGCAGAACGACATTGGCACCTCGAACACGTGCTTGCTGCAAGCAAACGCGCACGACATCGTGTGCCGGATCTCGAAGGGACGTTGCCGAAACGCGGCGCTTCGTCGCCGCAGCCGCCGCAGCCGCCGCAGCCGCCGCAGCCGCCGCAGCCACACTTACCCGCAGTTCTTTGCTCGCATTTTACAGGTGTTCGAGTAGAGGATGCCGTCGCTGCCGCAAGCCGGCTTCGCGCCTCGCCAGCAAGACTCCCGACAGTGTCGCGTGGTCTGACAATGCTTTTTGTTGGTGCGCACCACGCCTTGCCTGCAAGCCACGGCGAATTACGCGTGCTCGAGATTTAGAGAAATTTATCAGAAAATTGAGCATCGGCGAATCGACACGGGCAAACCACGTACCCGCAGGTGAGCAGCTTCATCTGGCACGTGGACTTGTAAACGTTGCCGTCGCTTCCGCAGATCGGCCCGTCGAGGGGCGCGAACTCGCAGGAGACCGGGCAGTTCTCCCTGTGCGCGGAGATGTTGTTGCAGGGACCCAGGTGGGACAGCTCGATGCCTACGCGGCAAATCTCCACCCTGAGCATGCACTTGTTCAAGTACGTACGGCCGTCGGTGCCGCATACCGGATCCTGATCGCCCGGGCAACGATGCTCGCACTTGCTACCGGACGACCTCAGGCAAGCGGTCTTCTCGGTGGCCACGGTCACGCCTGCGTAATTTGTAAACCATCGATAATTAACAACGGCCGTCGTTCCAAGAGACCCGCCGGATCGCGCGATCCTTCCTTTGTACCGTCTACCCCGCGCGCCAACAAACAGAGTTATCGTTGACCCCTCGTCGGCCGATTTTTCAACGCCGTCCGTTGGCAAACGGAAAGAGATATGAACAACGATCGACGAACGTATCGTTCGCGACGATTGTCGGTCCGTGCCGGCAAATGATCGATGCCGCGCAGCGGACGTTGTAAATCACCGGCAAACCCCTGCAACCCCCTCGGTGCCGTTGCCGCGTACGATCGCGTAAAATCGCGTAAAATCGCGTAAAATCGCTGAAGAAGCATACTCGCCCCTTACCGATCGTAACTATTAGCGGTCGTAACTCACCTTTTCCACACATCTTCTTCCGCATTTCGCACTGCGACGCGTAGATCACTCCGTCGCTGCCGCACACCGGTTCTCCGCTGGGCGGACATATCCGGGGACAAGCGGCGCTCGCAGAATCTATGGACGAAATCGATTCGTTCAGCATGTTTTTTTCTTAAAATCGTATCGCGCGACGAAAAACCTATTCGGGGTTTCACGACGGATCCGGTAAGAATGACGCGGATCGAACAGGATCGCGATCCGAAGGCGCATTCCATCTCGATCTCTGGACGATAATACATTAAAGATTGACATAATAACGTTGCGCGCGCGCGTCGTTCGATCTCGCGGAACGAAACACGACGGTTGCTCTCGCGTAACGAAGAAGAGCCCGTAAATCGTAAAACGGAATAACGTTTACTGTTACTTTAGTTTATTGCGAGCCATCAAACTGAGAGAAAGAGAGAAAGAGAGAGAGAGAGAGAGAGAGAGAGAGAGAGAAAAGCAAGATCCTTCCATACGAAAGGAGCAGTACCCCGTGGGTTAGCATAATCGTTTACTTTTAATGACGGAGTGAAAAGCAAGATGCGCGAACCTGGAACCGATACAGGAAGAAGCGGCAGAACGTGTTCTGCGCCGCGTCGGCGAGACCTTTGAGAAAAATTTAATGCAAAGTCGCGTTCGAACTTGGACGAAGCCGAACCATCGATCCTCGATGAACCGCGACACGCCCGTGTTCCTCGACCCATCGGAGTCTGCCGCTCGCCGAACCCTCTCCTCTTCCGCCGCGATATCGTGCGGGACTCGCTTTTCGAGGGATCTTTCAACGGTAACGGTAATTTCGATCGCGTACCAACGAGCCGTCGTTCCTTGTCGATCGATTATTTCGTTCGAGATTACGGTGTAAAAGGAGCTTTTACGCCGGGGAGAGCTCGTCGAAAATTCCAACCGGCTTCCGGCCGATACAGCGTCGATCGGTACACGCTCGTCGATCCAAGACGGAAGGTCGGACTCGGATCGCGTGGCCGTGAATCGACGAATCATCGAAACGACGGTTAACGGGCGGTACCGCCTCGGATCGGGTAGATTCGGTCGCGAAACTCGAATCGCTTCCCGTTGACCCGGCCGACGGACGTCCAAGCGGCCGAGCCGCCGAGCCGCCGAGCCGGTCTCGGTCCAGCGATCGTCGGGTCAACAGCACACGGGATTTACCGAGATCTTCGCGCGGTGCACCGGCTCTCGCGCATAATATGTAACGAATTATAAGAATCGTAGGGTACAGTTAAAAGATAACCGAACGAGGCGCGGTCGCGCGATACCACCGGTCGCCCCGTGCGCGCGTGCACGCGCGACTAATCGAAAGCCGCACGGAACGTCCTCCCGATTATAATTCAGTGCCCCTTCCCCTCTCTTCCGCGTCCTCTTCAGCCAGCGAGATAACGTCCAACGTCCCGCGAGGATCCCAACTAGAGGCGACTCTTCTCCTCGACCTCTTCCTTCTTCTTCTCGTTCTTCTTGTTCTTCTTGTTCTTCTTGTTCGACGCCGTCGCCACCACGCGCCGCCGCAGCGTCTCCCCGTCCTCGTTCTCGATTTATCGGCCGCGAATACCCGCCACGGTTTCGAAACTCTGTCGTTGCGTCGATTTCGGATTAGGTTGAAAACGATTTCCGTGTACGTACACCGCAGAGTTTCGACGAGGCTTCGCGTTCGACCCTCGAACGACGACGGATCGATCTTGTACCCGTGGAATCAAAGTCGACCCAACGCGTAACCAAAACCGTCGTCCGTACGCGCGTTCCACGCGACCGTGTCGACGTCGTCCGGATACTCGTTGTTCGAACGTTGAAGCGATCGCCGCGACAAACGGGACGCAAACTTTTATCTTCGATCTCGCGTGTTGGCTCGCGAGAATCGTGGTCGGTAGCGGGCGTGGCCTCCTCGCAGCCCTCGATTCTTCCGGAGCGACGACGGAACCCCAAAGGGCGATCCGTGCACACGCCTGGTCCAGAGATCCTGGTCCGCGGGATACAATTTTCTGGAATCTGGTCGAGAGATCGAAGGACTCTGCGGAGCGCGGGCCATCGTCGCCGTTGTTCCTTCCTGCCCGTTCAAGGGGAGTCGATCGATCGGTGATACGAAGGATAAGCCGATCCGGAAGAGAACGTACTTCGAGAGCTCGCCCGTTCGCGAGATTTTCTTCGCCGAATCTTCTCGAGATTCTTTCGAGACGATCGAGCAGAATCGGAACCCCTCCGCCCAACGCGCGTCCTCGTAGAGTTTCGGTGCGCATCGAAGCGCTCCGACGCGAACAAAAGTCTCGTGCGCATTGTTCGTTTTATTCACGAGTCCGAGCGACTCGTTCGGATCGAAAAGTTCCGGTTCGTTAAACGGATCCTTATTTCCCTGTTATCGATCCTCGCGATGCGCATCCTTTCCTCCTCCTGCTACTCCTCCTCCTTCTCTGCCTACCCCGTTTCGTCGTCTCTTTCTCCCTTTCTCCGTTTCCGTTGGTTTCTCCGTTTCTCTCGGTTTCATGGACAAAAATCCAAGGAGCAGCATCCACCCGGTCGCCGTGCATCCTTGCCGTGGTTCAGCGACCCGCATATTTCTCTCTACCCCTCTCTTCCTGTGACACTCTAACTCTCCACCCCTCTCGATCGTCTATCTTCCATCTTCTTCTTGCTCTCGCTCTCGCTCTCGCTCTCGCTCCATCACCCACTCTGTCTCTCTCTCTCTCTCTCTCTGTTTCTTCGGGATGTTCGTCTCTGTTTCTCCGTTGCCGTTGGTCCGAGCAGCGCGCACCCGGTGCGCACCTCGCGCGCATGCATGCATGCATGCATGCATGCACGCGCGTCGACCGGTCGCCCGTTCTTGCTCGTTCTCGCTCGTTGTCGTTCGTTCTTTCGTGCCGTTTCCACGCGAGGATATAATTCGATCTGCATTGTTCGCCGATCGCTGGCCAACACCCGCCTCCGCAGCCGCAGCCGCAGCCGCAGCCGCAGACGTCCCCCGTTATTGGCATAATTGATTCACTTAATCGCGGCCGTGGGAGTGACGGACACCTCCTTCCGACGGCCCTCGACGCGCCGAACGCGCGTCTGCTCGAAGAATCTCGGTCTTTCTCTCCTCTCTTTCGTCTCTCGTTCTCGCTCCGCTTTGTTCCGTGCCCTCTCCGAACGACCGCGGAAAGTTTCGTCCTTCGGTGTTCGGCAACAGTTTCGTTCGGCGTAACCGCGATTCGACCGGTCGTCCAGCCGGAATCCGTGCGTCGTTGTTGCGCGTATAGCCGCGCGTTCGGGTCGGTCCGTGTCTCTCGTTAACGACTCTATTCGAGGCCTCGTCGATCTCGTTTCGTTTCGAATCGATCCAATTCTCGCGATCGCGACTATCCTCCGACTTGGAACGCGATGTTTCGCGCGTCGGCGCGGGTCCTCGAGAGTTTCCCTCGAAGGCAAACGGGAGCTCTTCCTTCCAGGGATACGCGGAGCCGATCACCGAGCGAAACCGAGCAGACCCGATGAGATCGCGCGGACTTGGACGATCGCGAACGGTGCGCGCTGGCCAGCCGGCTTCTTTATCACCGCGAAACGATCTCGTCTTCCTCGTAGCATTGTCCCGTAACGCGTCCACGATGCGTTGCCTCGGCGAGCCTTTGCCGCTGTTACCGAGCACGCGCAACCACCGATTCCGGCAACCGGTAGCCCCATCGAATCGAACCGAATCGAACCGAATCGAACCGAGGATACATTTCTCTTCCCGGTCTCGGAGGAAATATTCGTTCGCGACCGTCGTCGAAGACGATGGCGTATTCCTTGTCCGCATAAAATTTCGATTTTTCTATTTTAACCGGAAAATCGCATTTACGTTTGGTCTTAGCTAACCAGGCTCGTCTCGCCGATCGAAACTCCCCCGCGTGGACGAGCGCTACGAAGACCGCGTTACGCGATTCCCCCGCATCGGTTTTGTCGAGACGACGCCGGTAAACGTTGATCGCAGGATACCGGTTTCGGCCGATCTCCCGAATAACTGTACAGCCGACGTCGCGCCGTCGATCCGGCGGCACCGACAAAACACCGATCGACGCGGTTGCTGGACACCGACCGGACAACACTGGCACGGGGGTGCGCAAAAACCGTGTAGCGGGATCGATGACGGATCCGATCCCTCCGAGCACCGAACGATCGTTAACCACCTGTGTCTTCTGTCGGTGAAACGTTGAAACGTTGAAACGTTGAAACTCCGTTTCGCGTAAACGCAAAAAGCGAAGCTCGTTCGCGCGTCGCGAGTTCGTCGAGGCGTCGAGCACGCGCGTTTCCGGATCGAGACGAACGAAAGGGTCGAGAGAGGATCGACGGACGGTCGCGTGGCCATCGATAAAACAGCCGGTATGTGTGTCGCGTCGATCTCGAACGAGCGCGACAAACGAGTCGCGTTCCATAAATCGTCGGGTTCGGATCCGAGTGGTGCACGGTAAGTGGAGTACTGGGGCGAAAAACTACCTCCCAGATCGGCGCTCGATCTCCTCGGAGCGGAGGCGCGCGAGCGCGCGATCCATTCCGTTAGATCGGAGAAACCTTCGATCTCTCGGAGACGCGTATACGCGAGCCGACGCTCGTGCTCGTGCCCCGCTTCCTCCACCCCTTCGCCCTTCTTCCTTCCTTCTCTCGAATGTTCATCGAGTGAGAGCGAGAGAGAGAGAGAGAGAGAGAGAGAGAGACAGAGAAAGGGGTTCCAGGTGTCCGACATCGCGTGCTCTTTAGAGAATACCAATAACGATCTCTGTATCTCTGTTTCGTTTTCTTTCGCATTCGGTGCCGCCCCCGCTGCTTATCTTAATTCCGTTGCTCGATCCATGCACCTCTTACACGCTAATTATTTTCTATTTCCGTCTCGCTACGGTCTTATCTTCGGCGTACTCGCTTGCCCAAGATAATCCGCGATATTCACAGTCCATTAAGGCCTCGTTCGAAAGGTACCGCGGATCGCGGATCGCGAATCCCTCGGTTGCCCAACTCCGCGCGGATTCGCAATCTCACGGCGTTTGTAACAGCGTTTATCTTCCCCGCTAATGGATCTCGCGTTTTACGAGTCGTCGAAACCTTTGGAACGTCGGTTGAACGAATTATAGTGAAGGTCGAGACGATCGAAACAGTTTTCTCGGCGTATCAAACGTCGATGCCGCGTCGCGCCAACGATCGCACGTATTCCTAAAATCTGCTAACGAAGTCGCGGAAGCGCGAACGAACGATATTCGTGTGCGCGTGTCGCTGCACCGTGACCGAACAACCGCTAGCGTGAACGAACCAAGATCGGTCTCTCCCTCCACTCTTTTCTCTCTCTCTCTCTATCTATCTATCTATCTATCTTTCTCTGTTTGTTTGCATAAGCGGAGGTCTCCGATTACCGTAGCTCTCGTCGAGCGGTAACGCGCACGGTCGCGAGACCAATGGAATTTCACGCTGTACACGGTGGTCTGAAAAACTTGCCATCGAAACGTGAAACGTCTCCGACGTACGCTTCGTTGGCTGGTATGCTCCTCGTCGGACGATCGGCAGAGCAGCCGACGCGAACGCGACTTTGACTGGCGCCGTTTCGCGAATACGGGCCACCGGGTTGCGTTTCCGGGACCAAAGGGGTCGATTCGGTGCGCGCCAAGAGAAGACCGGTATCGATTCGACTCGGTCGAGAATAGCGGCCGGATGCCTGCTCGTCGCGATACAATTACCATTCCGGCGGAGACCTCTCGGAGAAAGGTTCGACGAGTCCGTAGCGAGTCGGTCGAAATTCCAGATCCGAGTCTCGGGGTAACGTTACCGCCGCGATCCAACCGCGTAACCGTCCTCCCTACTCCCGTTATCCCGAATTCACGCGAAAGCCGTCCACGTGGCCTGCCGGTGTCCAACAGACGAAATTCCATTCCGTCCAAGAAATTCATTTTCGTAAATTGTCGGCAACGATTCCAAACTATGTATAAGCCGCGCCGCCTCGCGTTGCCTCGCATGATCCGGACGAAGCGCGGATCGAGCTTCCGTCGATCCCCCTTGAATCTCCTCCTCGATCGAGAAGACAACAGATAAAGAGAGAGAGAGAGAAAGAGAGAAGAAAAAGAAAAGGTCGGTGCGAGAAGCGCGCGCGATCGACCGTGCTCAATTTTTTAAGGAAATCGCGTATTAAAGGTAATTAGAGTAAAACGAGGTAAGAGGGACGATGCGTTCAACGATTAAGAAGAAACGCATCGCTGCGTCTCGGAGAAAGGACGATCAACGGCGAAGGCCGAGCGCGGTCGGCGTTCGCGATGCCGCAACGACGCGACAACGGATTTCGCGTATTCCCTGTCGGGGAAAATACAGAGGACCGATCGGAGGGGTTAACCGAACGAAGCGCGAGAGGATACGCCGTTGCACCGAACGCGATTCTCGCGACGGTCGTCCCAGCCCGGGGATAGGGTAATCGGATCGCATTCGAAATTCAGAAGCGTCGTTCGCAGCATCGAGAAAAATGTCGGTTCGACGCGAGTTTCTCCGTTCGCAAGGTATTCGTGCGAGCGACGGCATGCTCGTCACGTTCCCGTCGATACCTCGGTTGACTTCGAACGGCAGAGAATCGCAGGGAACCTTGTTGGCCGGCTATCGAACCTTTGATTAGCACGGCGTTGCTTCGCGCCTTTCTTTTTTATTTCCTTTTTATTTCTTCTTCTTCTTCTTTTTTTTCTTCGTTGCACCGTCGCGGGGAAACGCGGCGCAACGACGAGCCTCGAGTACGGCAGAGACCGGCGCGATCGGAGAGCCGAAGCGAACTGAATAGAATATCGACGAGCGGGAAACGGGCGGAAGCTATAACAATTAACGAAACCGGAGATCGTGGACGCGCGATGGCCCAGAAACCGAGGCGAGATACCGAGGTCGCTACCCGTATTAGTTCCGCGATCCTCCAACGGACGTATCGAACGAATCGGACATCGGTTCGGAGACGTACGGTGTTTCTAGTATTCCAGTTTCTTTGGATCTAGCTTTCGTACCGCGAATCAATCCTTGCATCTATCGTCGTTCCATCGGCGCATTGTGGAAGAGAGAGAGAGAGAGAGAGAGAGAGAACTGCGTTCACATCGACGATGCGATCAACGATTAAAATTCGACGAGAGAAACGGCTCTCGTCGATCGATTAATCGGGACTCGTGCGCGCCTCGACGGTTTCACGCTCCACTTTTCCGGCTTCCGCGTAGCCGATAGATTTCTCCGATGATTATTAGCGAAAGAAAAGAAGGATCGTCGGAGATCGGGCAAGCGAGAAAGCTGGGATCGCGATAGAAAACGACGGTAATTCGTTTGTACCGCGGTAGCTCGCTCGGCCGCAGTCCTTTCTTCTCTGCCGTTGAGCACCGCTCGTCCGATTACCAGCGATTTTCCGCGAGAGATCGGGGGCCGTGAAACCCTGGCCTAGACTCAAGTGGGTATGGAGGTAAGGTCGAGGTCGCTTTCGTGCTTCTTCCGACCCGCTGAACCTCCGCGCAGGCCCGTTCCCGCTCCCTCGGATTAATAGCCGCCGTGCGCGAAAGCTTTCGCTTTGTCCGGTCGTCCGTCGCTCCTATCCTATCCTATCCAATTCTATTCTATCCTATCCTATTCTATCGTATCCTATCCTATCCTATCCTATCCCGTCCTATTCCATCTTATCCCATCCTCCGTGCCGGCTATCGACGCGAGGATCGAGAGATCGATAAATTTCCTTCGTTGTTGCTACCGCTGCCCGGAATACGACTCCTCGACGAATCGGTACCGCGAGATAACCGGCGGCGGATCCGTCTTCTCGACGAATCGCTCGTTAGATTCGATCGGGCCGCTGAGTCGAAATCGGTTGGGCGCGTATTCGTTCGGACGAGGCATCGTTTCACCAGCGAAACGCTTCTTTAACATCTAGATTCGAGATCCGGTACAGAGATGTTATTACTTGAAACGAGTTCCGCTGACCGACGACTTCGGTGGATCCGATTTGAACGTACCGTTGTCGCGGATCTTGCGCGATCGCGGAAGGGCCGTCGAGAGTCAACGACGAAAGCGAGCGCGTTCCTTTTCGACCGGATCGATCTCGAATTCGTCGAGTTCGAGGGCAGCGGCGGGAGCGAAGAACGCCGCACGGCGGTGTCCGAGCGAGATCACTGGGTCTTCGGGTCAGCGAACGCGAGTCGAGTATCGGATCGAGGAGCTATAACGGTGTCGTTCCCGAAAGGACAGCGAAGACTGGTTTATCGATCGAACGGGAGGCAAGCGTGCTCGCAGTTCTGTAGAATCCAGGATCGAATCGCGGTCGTGGATGCTCGAGAGCCAACCGGAACGCTCCGGACGGAGCGTGGCGCTTCTTCGACCCTGGACCATATCGGATATAGATTTCGAAAAAATTGAAAAATAATCGCAGGTTGCGATCGGCTCGGCGATAGCGAAGCAACGAACGTCGCTAGAGAACGAGAACGCGAACAGAGTCCAAGATCCAGGGGTCAAGTTTGTCGGATGTCCGGGCGACGAGACGTCGACTACGCCTCGCTGGGTGACGCGAACCGTCGGTTCGTCAGTCCGGTTGTCTTATCGAGCGGTAGCGCGTTCGACCAAATAATAATCGATGGGTCGAAAAAGATCCAGAAACGAGTCGAACAGGTTGTTGTATTAATAGCGCGCGTAAAACGCGGCTGCTAATAATATCCGCTAGAGCAACCGGTATGCGCGTTACAATCGCGAGATACCCCGGTCGAGGCGAGCTCGACCGACCCACCGGACGAGAAGACACGCGGGATTATTTGCATTACGGCGGTTTTCGCGACACGGGCGAAAAGTAGGGCGCCAACGAAATCCCTCCGAACAAATACTCGAGAAGCGAGTAGAGACCGAGGAAACGGAAACAGGCAGAGAGAGAGAGAGAGAGAGAGAAGAAGAAACGCGTCGATTATATGGCCACTTTTGCCATCCGTTCGTTGGTTGTTCCGATCGTCGAAAGATGCAACGATTCATGGAAAAAAAAATTGCATTCGAAGGATGCAATCTTTCGCTTCTCTCGATGGCGGTAGAATCGGTAGGGTACGGGTACGAACGGTCCTGCATTACGGGGACACGCCAAGAGGTAACGCGCGATACGCAGCCTCGACACAGCGCGGGCCCGGTTTCGGTGTCACAGAACCAGGCCGTACAAATATTTTCTAAGCATTTTCGAGTAACGGGAACGAATGGACGAACGAACGTACGAACGCTCGCTCGTTCGCTCGCTCGAACGATCCATCTTCCGAGGAAAGGAATCGGGGGGCGACGATGGAGTCTCTTACGGCTCGTGGGACAAAAGCGTGGTTCCTACGCGCCACGCGGCACCTACGAAAAACGAAAAACGAAAAACGAAAAACGATCCGACGATTCGAATCCGAGGAATACGCGATTTCGGTAGATTTCTCGTAGGACGACGAGATCTCGATGAATCTAGGCTAACGGCGAGGACCGTGTTAAAAACCGGGACCATTATCGCGCACCACGAAATGGAACGCGCTCCGTCTCTTCGGCCGCTCGGCCGCTCGGACAATCGACGAAGAAGAAGAAGAAGAAGAAGAAGAAAGATAAAGCTGGTATCTCCAAGATCGGTCGTGGGAATGACCTTGAATCCTTGAACGGAAATGACAAAAAAAGTTGCCGAAAAAGAAGGAATGAAAGCGACGGTTTCGCTGGATTTTCATTGGACGGGGAACCGAGTGCGCTCGCTGTGCGAACAGGATGTCCGCCGAACGAGCGATCGCGGCCGTTATACGTGTAATTACACGTGGTCGGCGCTAATTGGCACGCGCGCACCGTTTTCCATTTTTCTGTGAATCGGGATCGGGAGAATCCGCGATTACCAGTCCCGTGTCGGCCTGTGGCGGCTCGTGAGACGAATTAATTAGAGGCGACAGACTGGCCGAGCTAATTCCGTTCAACGGCCGATCCTGCACCCGTGCGCGCACGATGTCCGACACGGATCCGAACACGTCCGTCTTTGCCATCGCGCACGGTTCTTTCGTAGAACGGAGCAACGTCGCCGTGCGTATCTTTAACCGTTCCATCCGGCTCCATCGGCCATTGTCGAGAAGCGGAGAGGACGTTCGAATCGGTCGTACGGCGTGCTGTTAATTCGCGATTTAGTAGGCAGAAGACGGCTCGCGAGGAATCCGAGCATGGCGTTTTTCCGTTCGGTCGAGCACGCGAGTCCTTCCGAGCGTGAAAAACCGTTCCGTGGTTGACGGGATTACGACACTCTCGGTAGAAACTCGTTTATCCGAGCGCGTCGGGGTGCAAGGCCGTTTGGACAACCGACGCGACTCGACGCGATGCGCGCCTTCTCGTAAGCGAACCTCGCGATCCTCGTTCAGAACCGGAAACGCTTTGAAACTTTCAAGAGTTTCGCAAACGTTCGAGCATCGAATCCGACTCGGCGAACGACCGGCCCTTTCCTTTCCACCTTCTCCCTTTTTCTCTTTTTCGAGCCGTTCGAAAGGAGCGCGCGTCTCGAATCGAGCTCGACGGTTTCCCGTGGGACGGACCACGAGGAGGAGAACCGGGTCACGAGGATGTCGAACGCTCGTCGGAAAGTCAATGAACCGAAACCGTAACACGCTTTTGGAGGATCGTATTCGACGAAGGCGCTTACGAGCGACGCTCTCGACCCGTTTCTCGGTGCGCATCGGGAATGTCGGGATCCGACGAACGTGCCGCGCTTCGCGATGCGCACGAGTACTTTCAGGATCAATCGCCCGACTCGATAAAGGGAATTTCGACTATGAAAATTCGTGTTTCCGGCAGAAAAGGAAAGCAACGTTTAAACTCTCTCAACCTGGAACAAATTCGAACGCAAACGGTTAAAACGCTCCTTCGAGAAACAACATCGATCGAGCGCTCGTGTCTCCGAGGATGGAACTCGTAGGAGACGACGAAACGCTTTCCTATATCGGAAGGATACCGGAGATAAGGAAAACGCGGGAAACGAATTCAACTTTCTTCGGAACGCGTCACGCTGCGCGAAGACGAGCGACGAACGATCCGAGAAGCAGCTCGGTTCGTAAATCCGACCCGATTCCCGGGCTCGGGAGATTGAGGAATTTTTCAGCGAACGCGAAGCGAAAAAAACGAGCTCGAGTTACGCTCGCGTTGGCTCTCTCGTTCGCCGCCGACTTTCCCGAACAGAGTTTGGATACACGGTGCTTGGCACCGGCTTCCAATCGATCGTCGAATCGGTAATTCTTTGAAACGACCGACTTCTTTGGCCAGTCGACCAATACAAAACGAATCGAGAAACCGCGATTCTTCGAGACCTCCGTGTTCCAAACGATCGAAACTTTTTTCGCGGGCGAATTGCCCGCGAAACCTTTCAAACGATCGTAACGCGCAAGCTGGCACGCGGCTAGTTCCCCAGAAATCTCGGATCTTTCGGTAGATCCTTCGTCGCGTGAGAATCCTAACTGTTCGACCGGGCGAGATCCGTGAGAAGCGGAGGGCAACCCTTTCGGGCTCGGTATTCATTAAAACTCGGGACACTAATTGGCAGCGTCGGGGATTATCCGGCCGATGAACGGAAATTCAAAGTATCAAGGTACGGGAGACCGGACGATTTTATCTCGCGTTTCCGATTCACGCTTTCCGCGTACGTGTGCGAATCGCGTTCTTTTCATTCGCGGCTTCCCTCGGCTGGCGGCGCAGCGACTCGAGTCCCGTATCGATACGTCCGATCGAAAACCGTACACGCTCCGCTTTGGAATTCCTCGCGCGGTCGCGCCGATCGCGCAAATCGATTTTCCTCGCCGAGGACCGTCCACCGGCCGATTTCCAACCATCTCGAATCTCGCCGACCGGAGAATCAGAGAGTCGTTCCCTTGACCAACGTTGCAACGAATCTTTCGACGGATCGTATATGCACGATGGATGCGTGTTGCGTTTCGATGTAAGCGGAATCACGAGAATAGAACACGACCTATGCGATCAACGAATGAATAAACGTATAAACGAACGAATAATATACGGTGAATGGTAAGAATGAAACCGCTGGAGCCCGCCGTCTGTATCGCTCGAGCGAAGGCTATAGAGTATGGAGCATAGAGAGAGAGAGATAGAGGGAGAGAGAGAGAGAGAGAGAGAGAGAGAGAGAGAGATCTTGCCGGAGAGGAAGAGGAAGAAGTCGGCTGGCTCGTCCCCGTGGGCCGAGAGCCGCCGGCTCGTGCACGAGCCGTTGCGACCGCGCGGGAGATTAAAACGAAAAACCGTTCGGTCCTCTTTTTTCCTTTGGTCTCTGTTGCTCCCCGACCGAAGCGGTCGAAGCGGCAGAAACGACTGAAAGAGCATCGCACTTGGCCAAGCGGAGAGATACCGTGGCTCCCTGCGGAGAATTCAATGGGGCGCTTCGACCAAAGCCATTTGCCGAGAAAAAAAGGGGAAAAGGGAACGAAGAGGGCAAAGAAGGCGAACAGGGCGAACAGGGCGAACAGGGCCAAGAGGGGAGACGGTTCGACGCAACGATAGAGAAACATAGATAGAGAGGGCCTCGCCGGAATCCGGAAGGAGTCGGTTTCGTTCGCTTCGGATTTCGAATCTCTCGATGAAACGAGAGAGATGTTACACGCTCGCGCGGTATCTCGGTTCTCCGTGACACGCCAAGGCACGCGTCGCGTCTCGTTCGACTACGGCATTTTCTGGTGGCGCGACTACCGTTAAAACCGGCAATGGACCACAAATGTTCTACGATGGACGAGCAAATATTCACGGCACCGCGACGCCGTTAATTCCACTGACAAAAGCGGCAGCAGGGTTTCGCACCGAACTTCCGCGGACTCGAAATAAAACCGAACAATGGAGAGCCGTGCGCTCGCTTGATTTACGGGCCGGACGCGCGAACCGTTCCATTTGCATTTCGTACTCGGGATATCTCGTTGGCTCTTTCAACTTTCCGACCGTTCGTTCTCGTCGGCTGACCCACTTCCCGGAGGATCGATTGCCCGGCGGGAACGATACGCGGGTAGTTTCGGTACCTGCGTATCTCGTGTCGACCGATTGGCCAATTGCTCTGGGAACCGGGGCTCGAATGCGACGGGATCGGCGAACTCGTTACAGCTGCGCGTTTCGACCGGCGACCGTGCACCGCTGCGGTGCGGTGCGATAGAAACAACGTCTTATTCGCGAAACGAATTCGTTACGATCGGATCGAATCGAATCGAATTGAATCGAATGGAATCGAATCGAATCGAATCGAATCGAATCGAATCGAATCCTTTTTACGCCGGTTCGATTAACCTCGGAGAGAGAGAGAGGAAAGGGTATCGGGATCCGTAGAACCGGCCGGTCAACGGGCCGTCGAACGAGGAATCGCGAGCGATTCATAGTCGACTGGCTCGGCCGGCTGGTATAATGAACGGTCCCGTCGACCGGTGGTGCGTCGTTCGTCTGTTTCTCGATTAACCAACCGTGAAACCGTTGAAATTAGTTGCAGCAGACGGGAACGAATTATCGATCATTTTCCCCGGACGTAGAATTTCCGTGGGCGCACGGTAAACCACGGGAAACGAACGGTATTCCCGAGGGAGAGCGTTCAAGGAAAAACGCGCAGGGATACGTTCGAGACTCGAGACTCGAGACTCGAGACCGCGTGCTACTGCGCTCGCGCCCGCGCTCTCTCGTTCTCTCGACCAACAACGAAGGACAAGGTTTCGCGGGAGGCGCGAACACGAAAAGGAGGTTGCGACCTGTTGCGACTTTCACCGGTGCGAAACGCGATCGAGCGGAAGATCTTGCGGCGGCGCGACCCGCGCGCGCGCACGCTCGACTTAAAAAACGATACCGACCTTGAAGACAACACAGCAGCAGCATCCCGGCGACGAGGTAAACGTGACGGTGCATCCTTGGTTAGCGACGGCGTACCGTTCCGATCCGTGGGATTATACTCGGCCGGGTAACCACGAGGAGGGCGGTGTCGGCGGCGGCGGCGGCGACGATGACGACGACGACGACGACGACGACGACGACGACGACGACGGCGACGACGACGACGACGACGACGACGAAGACGACGACAACAACAACGACGACAACGACGACGACGACGACGACGACGACGACGACGACGATCCGAAGACGTGGACGCAGAGGGCCAAGTCGAACGGCGACAGCGGCTGCGACGACGGGTTTTACGAAGACAACTATCTCGGAGCGCAGTAGGCGGACGTCTGCGAGCGATTATCTTATTGCGTGGATGCTCGTGCCCTCTCGGCCACCGGTTGTCAAGGAGGATAAGGCCGGAACGAGATGCAGAAGCAGAAGCAGAAGACAGAAGCAGGGGCGAGAGCAGTGGCGGCGGGCGCGCGGCAAGATGTGCTCACGGAGAAAGGAGGCGGTGTGTGGCGCCGTGAGGAAGGAGAGGAGGAAGTGCCCTCTTCGACCTCTATCGTCCTTCGAGGTCCACGAACGACTGAGGCGCGCGAAGCGACGTCGGTCTGGCTATAGCCTCCCCTTCCTACTTTCACGTGGCGTGCTCCCGTTTCCAGTAGAGGCGCGGACCGGAGAGCCTCTCCATGGGCCATTTACCATTACCATCGCCGTCGTCGACGTAGACGCAGGCGACGACGACGGTGACGACGACGGTGACGACGACGACGACGACGACGACGACGATAACGTTGACGACGGTCGGTCGAACCCGAAGGAAAAGAGTTAAAAGGGGAGGAGGAGGAGGAATCGCGTACGGTTCGACCGTAGCCGGACGAAGCCTGAAAACGACCACGAACCGATCCGTGATCGGAGAACCGTCGATTTCTAGGCCAGCTCTTCCTCCTCCACCGGAGAAACACCTCTTGCTCTTCCTCTTCGACCTCTTCTGCCTCTGCCTCTGTTTCTGTTTCTGTTTCCTCCTCCAGCGTCGTCCTCCGGGTGCGTCCACCTGTTTCCTTTGCTCTCTTCGCGGCTCGTTTTGCTTTCGGCGGACGTCTCCGAATGCACGGGACACGCTTCTCGCGTGCTTCGAGATCAGCTGTTTTTCCTTTGCTCGCGTCGCGATCGTCTCGTCGTCGTTCGATCGTCTCCGAATCACGGTATCCTCGTCGTCGAGCGATCGATCGATCAGGGACATCGAGAAGCGAAAAAATCGGAAAAAGACGGTTTTCCATTTCGAAGAACGAACCACCCCGACGCGGAGCCAAAGAATCCAACGGGAAACCTGATTGAGAAAGTTAGACGATTAATGGTATAAATGATCCGACGAAGGTGGAACGTCCTCTCGACCGGCTCGTCGATTTACATGCGAACGGCTGCACTTTCTAATCGAACGATCGCGGGGGAATTTTCTTGTTACCGACAGCGACATTAGTCTCCTTTCCTACTTACATTCTAACCGGCAATTTCACGCGCGAATCGACGTAGTCGCGAACGCGCACGACCGCTTCCGCGAGAGCGCGTTTCCCGCGATCCGTGATCAATTAATAAAGAGATTTCGCGGACAACTCGCCAGTCCGCAGAGCCGATCGATTCGCCGGTGAAACGATTCCGCGAACTTTCTCGTGCAACCGCTCGATCATTTTCATCGTGAAACGCGGCATCGCGTCGGAACGTTCGAGGTTCGCACCGGTCGTGGATCCGATCTCACTGGCTCGTAACCTTTCGTAGACTCGTCGAAATCGCTGACGATGTTCCAGTTGCCGGTCGCTTAATGCCCGAGAGCTGACACTGAAAAAAGAACCGACACGAAAGCGTGGCGGCGGCAACGGCAGCCGAATACGCGTTGCCGTTGCTGTTGCAGGTGTAGACGCATCCGAAACGATTCGTTGATCGACATCGACCGTCGCGAGCGAGTACCTACGTATCGCTCGACCCGCAAAATCTACGTACAGAGTGGCCCGCGAAATTACCGGACACCCTGTAGGTGCAAGGTGTCTCGCGAGTCGTGGAACGGATCGAAGAAGCGACCGACGAGTCGGCCCGAAGGCTCGAACGCGAATCTCGTTTGTGGACTCTAACGTTAACCCACTTACGCGTTTCACGCGGTTGTTCCGGCCGCGACGCAGTCGCGCTCTATTCTCCGGGCAATCTTTCGGTGAACGGGGATCGAGCAAAGATCCGAGCTCGCCGAAAATTCGCGAGAACGAAACCTGATCCGATCGATTGGACGAAACGCGAGCGTCGTTCGGTCGCGCGTTCTCGCCGACGAGCGCGAAGCGGAGAAGATCCGAGTAATCGTTGGACGTTTCGCCGCGTTCCACGTCGCGTTCTCGCCGTGTTTCTGTAAAAACCGTCGATCAGGTATTCCGATCTGCCCCCACTGGGAGCAACCGGGCCAGGTGACCGTCTACGTGTAACGATTCGCATGTTTTTGCATGTGCTTCACGAACGACGGCCTTAAACAACGAAACGGCCGAGCAACGACCTCGTTCGCCGGGTCGTTTCGACGTCGTTACGAAACGCTTGGTCCTGAACGAGCAGCCTTACGCCAAAAGCGTTGGGCGACGCTTCGCATCAATGTCCTTGCGCAAGGACCTTCGATTCAACACGGTGAATACCCTAAAATCGTGACGACGCTCTCTCTCTCTCTCTCTCTCTCTCTCTCTCTCTCTCTCTCTCTCTTTGTTCGCGCGCGACGCTTAAATCGATTTAAATCGGGCTTCCACCGCGAATGATTTATGGGAAACAAAGTGTCCGCGAGCCCGCTCTCGTCCCGGCACGACGAGGATCATAAATTTTCACAGGCAAGAAATAATAAATGATGACGAGAGGGACGCGTTCGCGCTCGGGCTCGCAGTCGCGCGTGCAGCGCGCATCGTGCATCGTGCATCGTGAATCGTGCATCGTGCACCGTAGCACCGTGCAGCTGGGAATACCCTTCGAGCGAATTGAATTTGAATGGATTCATTATCCGCGTCTATAAACGCTGCATCTTACGAGCACGGCTGGTATTTTTCCGAACCCGAGAGACGATCGTTGCGCGTTTACTGTTGGCAGTTGCGTTTGCGTTTAGGTTGCGTTTCATTGGATTTGTGATCGTGAAGCGACATCGAAGCGACGGCGCCGAAAATTCAACGAGTGGACAAAATGGACATGTCGTAATGACTTTTTTCTCGAGCTGGTTTAGAAATGTTTTCAAGCCGAAAGGAGCGAAGAGACAAAGAGAGGAAGAGACGAAGAGACGAGTCACGTCGGTCGACGCGTGAACCGAACCGAACCGAACCGACTCGACTCGATTCGGCCGGCGGATTAAGTTATTAAGTGGCGCGGCGCGTGTTAGCCACCCTCGCCTTCGCCCCGTAATCGCGTATAAACGTATAAACGTACAAAGGCGATCGCGAGGCTTGTGTCCGATTTAATGACCGCATTTTCCGGCGTGTTTCCTTTGGACACGGCTCGACGAGCCTCGGGAGGATCAAAGATACCCTCGCGTGAAACCGATACCGATACCGATACTCATACTACCCATACTCATACCGATCCGACAACAGGATAATTTTACGTTTCACGTTCGACGTTGACCAAGGAAGATGATCCACTTTGGTCGATCACGGATCGAACCGTGCGCTCGCGATCGCTGCTTCGTCCGGCCACCGTCTCGTAACCTGGCGTAACATTATCCAGGGGTGCCTCTGCACCGTTACGCGTTAATTAATTAATATCCTCGGGCTTGGCACGGTGTGTTTCAGATTCGTTGGTTGCGCAGCAGCGCTTCAACGTAGATTCCCTTTATTGCTGGAAATCGTGCGGGCAACGATTCGAGTTTTACGCGACAAATATCGGAGCGAAGCGATCCGAAAATCATTTCGGTTCCCGTCGGCGCGCATCGGTCGTCGAATCGCCGAACAAAAATGTGTGTGCAAAATTAGTGGGACGACCGCGTCCCGAACCGCGGAAGCGCGGCGGACCGCTCGACGACGGACCGTTGGGCCGTCCTTGTTAAAGCGAACACTCGCTCGCGATACGTCGCATCGGGGACCCGATTTCCTCGCGAGTAGGCTGCCGAGTCACGCGACGCTACAGGATACGCTCGCCGCGGTCCCATTAACTCATCGATGATTTACAATACCCGCGCAAGACGGCGCGACGCGGAATCGCGAGCAACGAGACGTTGATCGATCGACGGAGGAACGCGTCGATGATCCTCCCCGTGCGTCGCGTTTATCGGAAGAAGCGCGTCTCGAAGGATGCCGCGCGACATTTCACTCGCTTCCGTCCGTTTCGGATCCAAGGAAATCGGTAAATCGAATACCGAACGTTCGGTCGCGCTCGAACGAAGAGTATTCGCCGCGGCAATCCGTTTCGGCAACGCCCTCCTCGTTTCACCGCCAAGGACCGCGCTCGCAAAATTACAAAGCGGACCGTCGGATCGGAACGACCGGTCCGCGCGGTCCTCTTCGGAATATCGTTCAACTGTCCGACACCCTGGGAAATAATACGGTGGACTATAGTTCGTATAGTATTAAAAAATATTCACGGTCCCTGGACCAATTCGGAGGATGCCGGAGGCTCGTGCGCCCACCGCGATCAATTTGAATCTGCTGCATCGATCTATTATTACTGGATGCAACGAGACGAATCGATGCAGCGGCGGCGGTGGAGGCGATCGCAGTCGCGGCAGGGCAGCGGTGCTCGTCCTTTTTCAACTATTCGATAAACGCAAGTTCGACTCTGCCGTTGGGCGAGAGGCAGCGGGGACTCGTTCTCGAACGACTTCGATAGCGTGGGAAAATAATGTTGGTACTCCCGTGCGAAGCGAGCATCGTCCGGAGACATCGAGGCGAGTAGAAACGCTCGGCGATATCCAGACAAATTGCGGCTACGAGATTTCTTCGACTCTCGCGCGTTAGCAAGACTGTCTCCCTCCTTCTCGTTCTGTTGCTATTGGGTCTGTACGCTCCGCGGCGTGCAGCTATCCCGGGTGTATTTCATAGGCAGGAGAGTTCCGTTGGACGGGGAAACGTTTAGGCGGTCCGAAGATGTACGAGCGACGAGCAGAGCATCGAAAGAAACGAAAGGAGTCGCGCGGATGTCGAGCCGAGTCTCGCCGAGAGGAGCCGAGACGAGACGGGACGAGACGGGACGAGCTGGACCGGGCAGCGTAAACCTTCTCGGAGAACCGAGAATCGGGATATTCCATGTATTAAATAAACATTTCGCCGCTGTCGAGGCAAAGCACAGCGGCGCGCGCGGTCCAGTGTCCCGTGTTCGTGACCATACAGGGGAACTCGTAAAGTATGCGACCGGACAAGGCGAATGCACCGCTCGCGCGCAACCAGGACAGCGCCGTTGCTCTCGGCCATTCTCTAAATTACCATCGGGTCCTGTCACCTCTTCGCTCGCGGTAATATCCAGCAAGCCCGGTCGTGGGGTAGCCGGCTGGTCGGATATAGTCCAGTAGCGGACGGCGCCGCCGTTTAACGATCTTTTAAACGTTCCATCGTCGCGGTACACCTGTTCGTTCTGCCACCGATTTGCTCCGGTTTCCGCGTTCGTTTCTGTAAAAAAATAAACGAAATCTGGATCATCCGCCTGCCGGTGTTTACGCGCGACGGTACCTCGCTGTACTCGCCAACAACGAAGACGATCCGGGACGTGGTTCGCGAAAAGGAAAAAAAATCGATCCCGGACATCTGGTAACGCTATGTTTACACGAATTCTCTGTATACTTAGACTAATGGGCTCGTCCTGTCGATAAAGAGTAAAACGTGTCGTCGTACGGCGCGAGCAGGCTCCGGTGCGCGTCGACTCGTCCGGTTTTTTACGGGTTTTATTTTCCGCGGAACCCGTTGATTCGATTTGCCGGCGGTAAACCGAACGGATCACCCGGCAGACATAATGGGTTTGACACCTCCGTCGTAAAACCGGACCGTCGACTCGACGCGCGGCACGATTCCATGCCATTGGGTGTTTCTCGTCGACCGTATCCGGAGAACGTATCGCGTACGGCGTACGGAACCGATCGACCAACGAGTCGCGATCCATTTCTACCGCTTCGGTCTCCGTCGTTCTGCTCGTTTATCGCCGCAAATTAAGGCCTCGGTCGCGAGGAAACCTACGCCGGAGAATAATTTCCTAGACGTAAACGTTGGTCGCGCCCCGATCGTTTTCCTACTTTCCCATAGACCGTTATTCTTTTTTTCGTACTTATCGATCGAAACGACGCACCGCTCGACCCGCGTATCTTGCCAAGCGAGATCGTCCGTCCGATTGTCGCAAATTATCCTGAATACGCGAATCGGCGCGCTGGTCGTTCCGCGATCGAACGATGCCAACGGCGACTACGATCGACCGGCTGCTGTCCTATCCAAAACGAACGCGTCGATCGAACCGCGCGCATCGAACGCGATCTCGCCGATAGGATCCGTTCCGTTCCGTTCGGAAGGAGACTGCACGTAATTCGTGGTCGCGATCCAACTGAAAACGGGAAAACAGTGGAGTAGAGAGACGCAGAGACGACGACACGAGTCTGCTTCTTCCAGACGAAACTCGGTCGCGATCGACGCGCAAAGATAACGATCGCAATGTCGAGGACGCGACATCCGTGCACCGGCAGCGATCCCTTCGGTGGACCGTTAACGCAGCCTCCTTCGGCGAATCGGGCTCTCGCCGAGAGACTCGTCCATTATTTATCGAGGACCGTTTCACGGAAATTTCTTCTCTCCCTGTCGCCTGTTTCGACGTTTGCGGAACGAGCACGCTCTCTTATACGCTCTATACGCTCGAGGAAAGCGACTCGAATTTACCGAGCCGGGGAAAAGGTTTCGACGGTGAAACTTTGATTTCCGCTCGGTTCGTCGACCGATCGAGCAACCGAAACGCGCGCGCTACTCGCGCCTTACCGACGAGCGTTCGCGCGCGCTTACCAACGCGCGATAACGCTATCAACGCTTCTCGGAATTGATTCGCGGTCCGACCATGAAACGCGACCGGCGCTCGAGGTCCCTACGATGCTCTCGCACAGTGTCTTCTAGCTGTCACTCCATCTACAGTTATCTCGATTCTGTCCGACCACGCGCGGTCCTTATCTCCTTAAAAGTGCGCAGCATTGTAAATCGCACGACGTGTCGACGATCAGCCCTATCGAAAATGTGGTAAGACCCGTTTACACGAGCCATCGTCCAGTTACGTTCGCGGACACCTGGCTTGTTTACAAACACCGCGGCGACATAACCTCCAATCCCTCCCAAACGTAACCATTCCGCGTAACCCGTTAACGGCCCGTCCGTACGCGTATACGATGCGTCGATGGAACGAAACGTAGAGCGGAAAACGTAGACTCTCTCGCGCGGAAACGGCACGGTACCGAACGGAAGCGGTTGCGGAGACGACGAAACCAAGAACGACGATTTCGAAACGTTGTATCCGGAATCGATTGTTCGTCGGTTCCGAAACCGCGGGGAGGAGGGTGCTTCGAGAGACGGACGACGGACGACAGGGAAGAATTCCGCGAGCGAAATTCGACGGACCCGCGCGCAGGAAACGAGATCGAACCGCTTACCGTTCGAGCGCGTGCCGAACCAAAAGTCGTCGTATTCGCCTCACGATCGTTCGATTTTGAAGATGCACCGGAAATCAGGAAATGGCACGATGGTCGACCCTCCTCTCAGGAGCGTTCCTGGCCCTTTCGATGGTCCTGTCCCTTGGCAAACTTCTGATGCTTGCCACCGGAAACGACGGGGACCTGAGCGAAGTGGACCAATGGCTCTCCGATATCGGCCTGAAACAATACCGGCCGCTCTTCCGAGAGAAAGGTCAGATATATTTTAATCCGTGATCTTCCTCGGCAACGCGTACCCCGTTAATTTTACACGCACCACGTGTTGCGTCGCGTGCTCGACGATCGTTCGGTAACCGTTCCTATTTTTAGATCCGACGAGTAGGGACATTTTGGCTTGCGTCGAAAATCATTTCTAGGCCGCGGTTCGTCGAATCGAACGAGACGAACGCGCGTCGCTGTTCGTTCGATACGATCGTCGAACCAAACGATATCGCGAGAGAGGAAAAGAGAAACGGGAAAGAGAGTGAGAGAGAGAGAGAGAGAGAGAGAGAGAGAGAGAGAGAGAGAGACAGAAAGATAGAGGAATTAGCCAACATCCGAAAGACTCGAGTTCGAGTCTGGATCGCACCTAGGCGAAACGAGGAAGCAGCGGCGTAGCCAAAAACGAGTCCCGAAGCCGTGAGTTTTTCACGATGGAAAACATCTTATTCGAGAGGCTAACCAACGACGAGAAATCGGCGCGCGAACCAATGCTCTGGCGCGTGCATCCGCAAGTTCTCCGCATCGTGTGCGGAGCCTGAAGAGACCGACGGGCCGATAAATCTGCGTCAGTGTCCGAACGGTTATCTCGTTGGCCCTGCTCGACGCCAAGAGGGTTGGCGTTTGCGCCGCTGCATCCTCGGGCCAGGATTTTCCTACCTCGTTATTGGTGGGACGAGCCGGACGGCCACCGAGTTCCCAGCTGCGGCAATGTCGCTGCGCGTTGTACGCGTTTGCCCCACACACCCTGCAACCCTCCTGCGCCATCGGCGTCGCGTGCAGACGGACACACGGAGCACGCGTCGGCTTGTCCGACGACGGTCGCTGATCGAAAGCGTGCCGCAACGCCGACCGCCAAACGGCCTAGCCCCGTATCACCCTCCCGCCTCTGTATCATCCGCCAAACAACGAACGTCCCTCGAAACGTGCTTTCGACCTCGTCCTCGAGAAAAGTTTCACAGATGTTCGGCAAGGGTAGAGATATTCGCGACGATTCGCGAGCGAGAAGAGAGATTTTGAAAGATCTCCGTCGACGCGGCGAAAGCAAGACCCTGGATCGGTCGAAACGAAGCGCGCCGCAATTATCAGAAAACTCTGGTTTCCGATCCGACCGATACCTTGAACTCTGCTGGGCGCATGGAGAAGATTCCTCGACGATTCGCGCCTCGGGTTGGAGGGTATCGGTTCCACGGTCCACGCGCGACCTACAAACGCTTCGGAGGATTCGTTTCCTATACGCGGTTCGCGGATCGATCGCCGGTGATCTCGAGCACGAATTCTTTCGGCTTTCGGCTTTCGGCGAAGAAGCATCCTCGCGTCGTCGAACGGCTCTTCCTCGTTCGAAGGATCCAGAGACCGCTGTCCACGCATAGCGGGGTACAGGGAGGGAGGAGGGGGTGTGATAACGGGGTACGAAGTCGTGACAAGAATCGCGGTAAAAGTAGCTCGACGCGGCGAGAAAGGACGTTTCCCAGCCCGGTTCGTCCAGCGAAGGTGGGAGGTACGACCGAACGGGTGCCAGAGGGTGGCTCCGGCCGCGTAATCGTATCGCGTGCAGTCGTCTAGCGCGAGTCCGCGCGAACGGATCGTCGAGTCGAGTCGAGTTGAGTCGGATCGCGTCGCATCGCATCGCATCGCATCGCATCGCTCCCAGTCGAAAAACACGGGCATCAAAAGGTTCTCGTCCAACGGAATCTTAAAACAGTCGGCTCGCTCGTCGGCTCGCTCGTCGGCTTGCTCGTCGGTCCATCTTTTCGCGACCACCCTACGGTCTCGCTCGTGTCGCGTCGTCGCGAAACGCTTGGACCCCTGCATACAGGTTCGCGTTCTCCGCTCGTTCCGAATTGCCAGGGATCGAACGGTGGTCTCCGATATTTGATCGCGGAAAGATTTTGCTCGAATCGGTCGGGTTTCCTTCGAGACGCGGTACCCTCGCGAATGGAAACGATGCTCCCCCGAAAACTCGAACGAAAAACCTTCCGCGACCGGATCCCTGAAAAGTTCGCATAAACGATCGCGGGACGAGGAGCAGTCTCCGTCGAACTGGAAGCTGGAAAAGTATCCATACGTCCGCGCGTGCTTCGAGGTCCGTGTCCCTGCGTCGGTTCGCAGGTGTAAACGTTTGAAAACCGGTGCACGTCCGTCTCTCCGTCGGCCGTCGGAAGCCTCCTCGTCCCTGCCGCGAGCGCGACACGAGCCGCCCGTTGCGAGATCGGCAGCGACGCGCCGCGAGACGCGACGAATCGACGAATCGACGGCGCTGCGATAAAAATTGATTTCTTATCGCTGCCGGATCGAATCGTTTCGTTTCATCGGGCGAGCGTTGTTCTAATGTCCGTTTGTTTCGTTTGCCGAAAGGAGGAGGCCGCCGGGACCGAGCAGCGAGCATTATGCGCGGTATCAGGGGGCGCGTTCGCGTCGACGTTCGCGCGAACCGCGTGCCTGCGAACAACGATAACACCGTGAACGAGCTCCGGATGTTGCCGTGTTCGCGGAGCCTCTGACACGCTGGCTCGTTTTTTCCGTCATAGTAAACGCGCGCCGTCGCGTCGCTCGTAGAAAAGAATCTCCTCGCGTTCTTCGACCCCTGTCTACCCGACCCCGTACCCCTTACCCGTTTAGCCGTTAACCGTTACTCATTGCCCGTTGCCCGTTGTCCCTTGTTTGTCATCCGTTATCCATTACCACCGCGTACTCCGTATTCCGTATTCCGTATTCCGTATTCCGTACTATCCGCGCTCTGCAAGCAGTACCGGTCTCGCGAACCTTTTCGCGCCTTCTTTTCTCTCCCATCCATCCGTCCGTTCGTTCTTTTCGCTCCGCGTCGTCCGAGCGATCGAAAGATAGGCTGCGACGAAACTTGGCACGCTAGCCGAGCAACGTCCGGCAAAGGCGGCCGTTGTACCCTGTCTAGAAGCCTCGTAGCTTCGTTTCGAACCCTGTCCGAAAGCGATATACGCGCGTGACGAAAGACGCGCCAAAGGATATTCCCCGTTTTCGTCCCGGAAACGACCTGTGCAACCACGAAATTCATGTCGAAGTCGATCCGGGTGGGCAACGTAGCGCCTCGCAAGCCTTGGAAGCCTCCGACGCGTATCTCTCTCGTTGCCAAGGTGTACGGGACTTCCGCCGAAGGGACGGAGAGTCGAGCAGAATTTGTAAGTCCAATCGTTACCGATTTACCGATGCGAGCGCGTCGCTCGTTTCTACTAGAAAAGCAATTCCGTTTCAATCGCGATCTTTTTCGTCGAGACTTTGCCGTCCCATTTTCTTCGCTGCTACGATTATCATAGTTGTTCGTACGGCCACGTTCGCGTCCCAAACGAAATCGTCGCATCGCGTCGCGTTACGGAGGCTGAGTCGCCGATGAATCTGCCGAAAAGTCCACGGCCGTGATCCGCGGAATCCGCGGACTCGGAGAAACTATGCGACCTACCCCTGGAAACGCGACGTCGATCGAATCGAGGTTACTCTCTCCGATCGCCGCGATCCGTGCTCGCAAAGTTGTTCGCCGTCGAATCGCGCTTCCGATTAAACGGTCCACGGCCAATTTCGATCCGATACGGTGCTCGCGTGTCTCGCGTGTTTCGCGTGTTTCGCGTGTTTCGCGTGTGTCGCGTGTCTCGCGTGTCTCGCGTGTCTCACGTGTCCAGCGTCGTTCCAGAAGCTCGCTCGAATCGCGCTCCCTTTATTATTTCGAATTTGGCACGCGAGCGAGTCTCCGGAACTGGATCGCTTCTTAATTACCACGGGTCACGAGAGCGCGTTACGGTCTTGGAAAATATTCGCTTCCTTCCGGAAGAGCTTCGACTCCTCGTTTCGCGACCAACGAGAAGAAGGAGATTCGAACGTGCCGCTGTCGGCGCATCGGCTTTTACCCGAAACATTCCCGCGACTATCGGATTTGGGAAATCGGGCTCGTCTTCGATTCACCGGAGACGGATGAAACCGGGAAGAGATCTCGCGCGCTCGCGGTTTCCCCGCGGAGCATCCGTTTTGAAATTTGAACAGGATCGAACGATTAGCGCGACGCGAACGCGGAACAAGGGCGCGAGGATCGTCGAGCGGGAAAATTTGGACGATCGGAGGCGTCGGGGCACGCAGGGCCGATGTCTCGAGAATTCTGGAGGGGATTCGCGAAGCCCTGTGGTAGGGTGAATCGGCCCGAACGGTCGGCCCTGTGCAGCAATCGACGGCGCAGCGGCCAAGGGGAAAAGTATTGATCTTCCTTGGCGGTGGCGGTAGCGGTGACGGCTGGCCTTAACCTTTCGCGTTTCTACGTAGAGAAAAAATTTCGCCCCCGCAATCTCGTTTCGCGAAACCCGTTCCGACGCGTGGAGCATCGATCGTCGTTGAGACGCGCGGCCGCGCATCGTACGAAGCAAAAACGAAGCGAAGCCGCGATCGAAAACTCAAGGAGCCGACGTTCGAGCGCTCCATCGTCGCCCACGCGGTCGCTCCTGTCGCGCGTCACGAAGGAGCGCGAAGACGCTCCCGCGTGGGCGACGATGGAATCTATGGTCGACGCCGCTGAAAATCGTGCGAAACCCTGTGTCAAAGTTTATCGACTCGATCGACAAAACATCCTCGACGCTCGAATCCGTATGCCATCGCACGTCCATCGTCGATAAAGTTCCCTCGAGTCGACTGAACGAGATCCAACGACTGACCATTATACCCTAAAGCGCAATCAATTCCGCAAAGTTCCGCATAAAAGTTGCAACAGGAGAAACCACTTGCGATGTACGCGCGATCGATTACCCCCCAAAGGTACTCGCTAACGCCGAGTTAGCCGACGCGTCCGAACGATCGAACGTTCCGACGCGTGCAACCCCCGCGCCTTCGACTTTCTTTCTTCGATCCCCCGTCGACCATCTCTCGACGGCACGAGCGAACGACGGAAGAATAGGTCGAAAGGAGGAAAGCTGAGCACAGGCAGGCCGGTGCGACTGGGCGAGGACCAACGGACGCACGGAGTCTCGGGCCGGGAAATCGCGAAATCGATCTGTCCTACCTTCGTAATACCGGCAACCCTCTCATGCATAATCATGAGAACGTATGACATACGTATGCCCTGGTTTCCCTGGTTTCCCTGGCTTCTCCCGGCCAGCCCCGGCGCACCCTGGTCCGCCCCTCTCGAGCCCCTTTCAACCCCTCTCGGAGCGCCGAAAGGATCGTTAGCACGAAGCAATGCCGGCGAAGGATAACCGTTCGGAAAAGGTCAAGAGTCCACGGCGAGGTCGCTGTATTTCGCGGCTGATCGTGGCGATTGTGGCGGCAGAGCGCACGCGTTCCTTTTGTTCTTTCTTTCTTTTTCCGCGACTCTCTTCACTTTTTTTTCTTCTCGCGAAAAGGAGTAGTCGCGGTAGGAGGGTCGAGGGACGAGGGACGAGGGACGAGAGATGAAGAGGAAAGGGCGACAAGACTCAAAGAGCAGACCTTCGCGAAGGAATCCTCCTTTTTACCTTTGAAACGCTGCGCTTCGCTTCGTTGGCCTTTCACGCGATCGCTAATGGAACGCTTATTTCTCGAGCTTTCGTAACACCTTCGCTGAAATTCATCGCAATTTTTTCGTTTCCACCGCGACACCGCGAGCTATTGACTTCGCTGCGGATGTTTTCTGCCTCCCTCCACCGCATATGGCTCTTGCTCTCTTTTCTCTCTCTCTCTCTCTCTCTTTTTCTCTTGTACGCACGCACGCGACGCTAAAAGACACGCTCTCGATCGAACCCAACACCGTCTCGCATCCAAACGATACCGACACCTAAGCCTAATCGTAACCGATCGAATCTCTCGATCGATCGTCGAAAGCCAATGCGGTTTGTAAAAAGTCCGGTTACGTTTTCGGTTTCGGACCAGTGGGGCGTACGGCTATCGATTAATGCGCGCACGAAACAGCACACACACGTACACACAGAAGGAGAGGAAGAGAGAACGCTTCCGGCCGATTGGATTTTAGCGATGGCAATCGGTTTTTCTCGCGAGCAATCGCCGATAAATTTCGCACGGGCAACGAGAGATGCGCAACGGGTACAACGCGGGTACAACGCGGGTACGACGACCCGAAGTCGACCCCGGCTGGACTCTTGACCCGGTTTTCGGCAGCGTTTAATTCGCGCCTAGCGCGTAGGTTGTCGCCGTCACCGCTGATCGAACGATGGCCGGTGGTCCGTTCGATCGGCGAGTACCGCGAGCCAGGACAACGAGGTGGAGGAAAGCTCGTCGAAACCGCTATCAATCTCCTTTTTTTCGGATCTGGGTCAACGCGGTCCGCTCGATTGCGGAATTTAAAGACGTCGGTACGATCCCGCGAGGACGGCCGCCGCCAGCCCGCTGCCTCGGCAGAACGTATTCTTTCGGCGAAACCAAAGTTTGATTTCGCTGGTTCGATGTGCCGCGCGCCAGATATTCGACCCGGTTTCGAAGGGACGAAGGGTCGAAATACCGGATGTAGTTTTACGGAGAAACACGGTTGTAACGTTGTTTCTCGCACTCGCTGGCACTGTCGGTGTTTCTTTCGCTCGACCAATAATCGGAATTAATCACGTTTCGTTGGCAGTCACAATCTCCCATTGTTCGCGGCGGAGCTACGATCAACGGTTCGGTTGACGGAGCGTCGACCGCGGTACGTTCGTCCCATTGTTCGTGCGCAAATACGACCGTGGTATTCGGTGAATTTTTCCCGGTGCTAGCTTTCGGGATTTCGATCGAGCGGTTGGAGCGATCGGAGCGGAATGGAAAAGATAGTTGTCGAGTAACCGGTAAGAATTATCGTGGCAAGTTCGATTGTTCGCGCGAGCGACGCGGATCGACGAAACTGACGCGTCATGGAAAATATGTATATCTATGAATGTTTCGGGGGCTAAAGATGACCTCGCGAAGCGGCGAGCGATGCGACGGTGAACGAAAAGGGAATGCCCCGTAGTCGATAAAACGCTGGCGAGCCAGGACAAGCCGCGAGGAAGCATGCCGGACAAAAATCCCTACCGCCGGAATGGACACCCTGTCGGTCATCCGTTTGCCGACGAGATATCGTCCATCGGCATGTCGTTGCGGCCAAGCGGTAGCGCTCCTTCCGGTGAGTACGCGCGTTCAAAGTCCGCCGCGGACGATCGTCGTGACGTTCCGCTGGTCCGCGAGTTTGTTTTTGGGACGAGAACGAGAACGAGAACGAACGTTTATTCGTTATTTATTAAATGGCGCGGTACCGCGTACGAATCGAACGTCTCAGAATCGAGCGGACTTGGCTCGTCGAAGGTACAACAGAAGTTTCGAGACGACGCGACCGTTCGCGGCGGCTCGACCCTCTTCGGCTTCCCGCAGCACGCAGGTCGTCAGGCCATTGATCGCGTCCGCGCACCGGTTCGGCACGAACGATGTCCGGAAGGAATCCGCCACGGTGGACAAACCGGTCCAAAGTTGTCGGAACAGATCGAGCAGCACGCACTCCTTGATCAACGGCTCGTCTCGGGCGACGGCCGGGTCGTCGATGGCGCATAGCCAGAGCAGCTTGTCCAACCATGCTGTCTCCTGCTCGCCGGTCTCGGTCGCGTAACTCGCCCCGTGGTCCCGCATCCACAACGTTAGCTACGACGTTTCGAAATCGAAAATGTTGACAAAGGTTAGCCGAGACGCGTGGAAAAGGAGCACGCGGTGGTTGTTGTTCGCGGGGACAACGGAATCCGGACGTGGATTTTCCTCTTACCGTTCCGCGACACCGGAAGGTCAACGGGTTACCAAAGAAGTAGACCTTTTCGATGCCGCCGGGCAGGCTGATTCGATCCAAGCAGGTCAAACGGTTCTGTCTGACGTCGAGACGCTTCAGAAGCAACATCCTCGAGAATATCGACGGGCTCAGGATCGCGATTCGGTTGTAGGAGAGGTCCAGTTGTTCCAGGTACACGGTGTCCCTGAACCATTGCTCCTTCACCTCCGAGATGTTGTTGTTCGGCAGACTCAGCGTTCTCAGGTTGCCCAGCCCGGCGAAAGCCTCCTCGTGAATGCTTCTTATTCGACATCGATGGATGTTCAAGGACCTCAGGCTTCTCGCGATCCGTTCGAAACCACCTCGAGGAATCTCTCCGAGAGAGGATCGAAAGATCATCGCCGCCGCGACATCGTCCGCCGACGTCGCGTTCGTCAAGGCGGCCAGAGTGGCGTTCCAGCATTGAACGCGTTGGCCGGACTCTACGAAAGCAAAATAATTCTCTGTACCATATTCGCCGCGAAAGCTGCAGAAGAGTCGCCGATGTTTGTTCGAGTCGGACCTCTGACAACTTTCTGCCGTCTCGAACGACGAGTTGCATTCCGCCGCGGTCTACCGCGGATTACTCTACTTTTTCTCTCTCTCGCTCTCTCTCTCTCTCTCTTTCTTACCTCCTTCGTGTCTGGCGACGGTGCAGATCGCAAGCCCGACGCCGATACGCTCGACGATGCACAAGAGTACGAGCAGCAACGATCCGGAGCGCATGTTCGCGTTTGAACGTTGTCGGCGACGCGCGAGACGGAATGACGAGAGGAAAAGAGCGGACACGCTCGCAGAAACGACGATTCCGATTTATCTGAAACGCTTCCCGTGTTCTCCCGACGAGCGATAGGCGCGCCTCGCTATCCGTTGCAGAGTCCCGGTCGCTAATTAGAAAAACGACCACGAGATAACGATTCTCGTTGATAATCGAGAAATCGAGCGCGTCTGTTTGTATTGCAGGTATCTCGTCGCTGACGAGCTGCGGCGATGTCTACGCGCTACCGGAACTACCGGCACAGGACGAGGAACGCCTGCAACGCGCAGCGCGGCAGCTGCTGCAGAGGTTGGTCCTGCTCGAATGGCTGCAGGACCATGGTCTGCACAATTACTATCAAAAGTGAGCGATACGCCAAGACTCTCGTTGCTCGAAGAACCGATCGTTCTTGCGAACCCTTTTCTTCTCTCAGGCTGATGCAAATGGAGGTGATGTCTCTGGAAGACGTGTACTGGGTGGAGGATAACGCGGCGCGGGCGGCTCTCGGCAAGGATCTGCCGCGATGGAGAGAAGCCAGGCAGACCTTGCCCACGTCCAAGGAGGATCTGGAGTCGCTCAAGGCCGATCTCTGGAGCGCCGTCGTCAAAAACAGTCAACACCAACACGCCTGGACATGGGGTAGCGCTCGTTCGTTATCCGTTCCGTTCGATCGATGGATCGACGGATCGACGATCTTCCGTGCGATCACTCGATATCTGTTTCGTACGTGTCCGCAGGTGGAATGCTGGTGGTCTCGGTGTCGATGGCGGGCCTGGTGATTCTGGCTGCCATGACGCAGTCCGCCTTGGCGCCGGAAGCGAAACGCACCCTGCTGCAATACGTGACCGGCAAATATCTGGTGCCTAGAAACTGCTTGGTCCACTTCAAATGGGACGAGCCGCAACTGGTCGGCGAAACGATGACGTTCACCGTCAAGGTAGCTCCTTCTTTTCCTCGTTGTTTCGCGGAACGCAGCAAAGTTTCTTCGTTCTCAGTTTTACCAACGAAACGACGAGCCGTACCCGATCTGCGACAAGGACAACCTGATCGTGGACGTGACGGAGGGCTCCCGAAGAGTCGCCACCCTGATAGAGCTGGGAGGCACCGACCCGCTGGCCGCGAACACCGCGGTTGTCAAGTTCAGCGTTCGACACGCCGGAAAGTATCGAATAGCCGTGCTGATAGGGACGTCCCACGTTCGCGGCAGTCCGTTTCTCAAGACCTTCCTACCTGGTACGTCGGAAACCCGACGGTGCGATTCGCGATTCGCGATTCGCGATTCGCGAATCAACGGCTAAGCTGCGTTCGCGCTTGGTTTCAGGCCCGCCCGATCCGAACAAGACCATCTTTGTTCGACAGAGTTCCACGGTGGTGTGCACAGCCGAGATCCCACACGTCATGACGATAGAGCCACGGGACGAGTACGACAATCTGTGCGTGTTCGGCCCCGGGGACGAGCCCACGAAAGGCTACCGAGTCAACATCGCTCAGGCAAGTCGCGCAGACAAAGTCGTAGCCGCGGAGTCGCGAAATCGTGCGATCGCGTGCGATCTCGTGGAGATCGGCTCGTGGAACGATACCGCGTTGTTTCGTTGTTTCAGCAGATCGGCGGCGACGCGGACAAGTCGAACGCGACCAACTGCAGCGTGCAGCTGGACTACGACTTCAAGAACCAGAGAATACGCGTGAAAGTCGGCTTTCCGAAGGGCGGCTGCTACCACGCGACGATCAGCTTGTCGGGCCTGCAACTGCACAACGGCGATTTCGACATCATCGTGCTCGAGAGTACGAGGAGGGGCCTCGTCGTCCCGTTTCGAATCTTAAAATCGCTCCCCTAAAATCGATCGATCCGCGCTCGATCGACGTTCTTTAATTTGACCGATGACGGCCGTAGGTAATGTCGCGAAGATGGTGCACGACAACGTGGCCTCCAAGGACCCGGACATCTTTTACGCGGCCAAGTTGTTGGGCATGCAGGGCGAGCGGTTCTCCAAGCCGAAGAAGGTGATCTGTTTCATCTCGCCGAAACAGCTGACGATCAAAGAGTACTTGCTGAGAATAATACCGAAGAGATTGGTCACGTTCAGGCTCTGTCCATCGACCAAGGTGAGCGCGGCTCGCGAACCAACGTCTCGAGATCCATGGATCGATCGTTTCGCATCGCGTATGTACTCGTTTTCGCGTCTTTCAGTTTCACTTTAACAGCTCGAACAACCAATACGACGGCTACGATTCGTTCTCGATCGACGACGGTTGCCAACCGCCGGTCGAGTTGATCTCTCTCTACAGAGACATCATAGCCGCTACCTTCACCTTGTTTCTACTCAAGAACATTGGCGGGAGCGAGACGTTCGCCGATAAGCAAGACTTTTTTTACCACGAGGTGCGGAAGCATCATCAGAAACACCACCACGAGAAGCTCGCGATAAAAGTACAACGGGACAAGCTGCTGGAATCGGTGAGTCTCTCAACAATAACGCCAACCGTTTAGCAAACAAGCTTGAGGAAGCAAGAGAGATAGAGAGAGAGAGAGAGACAGACAGACAGAGAGAAAGAGAGAGAGAGCCACGGTCTCGTTTTTCATGCAGTCCATGAAACTCACCAAGGGATTCTCCGTGAGCGATTGGTGCAGGAATTTCGAGATCACCTTCCAAGGAGAACCGGGCATCGACTGGGGCGGAGTCAGGCGAGAATGGTTCGAATTGATTTGCGCGGCGCTATTCGATCCTGGAAACGGACTGTTCGCTTGCTTCGGAGAGTCCCCGCAAGCTTTGGTTCACCCCAACAGCAAGAGGCCGCTTCATCTCAAGTTGAAGCACTACGAGTTCGCGGGTCGCATAGTGGGCAAGTGCTTGTTCGAATCCGCCCTCGGTGGTTCGTACCGTCAACTGGTGCGCGCGAGATTCACCAGATCCTTCCTCGCGCAGATAATCGGCCTCAGAGTGCATTACAAGGTACGACGGTGATATCCCATAATATCCACGCATCCGAACAAATCGTTCTCCCTTTCGATGTCTGCTCTGCTTGTCACAGTACTTCGAACAAGACGACCCGGATCTCTACCTGAGCAAGATCAAATACATCCTCGAGAACGACGTGGAGGAGATGGAGCTGTACTTTGTGGAGGAGGAATACGACAAGGACGGTCAACTGTTGAAGGTACGCGCGTCGCAGTGGTGTTGCAGTGCTAACCGATATCGACGGATTCGCCTTTGTTTGTTGTTGTCGACAGGTGGCCGAATTGATCCCGGGAGGTAGCAAGATCCGCGTGGTCAACGAAACGAAGCTGCGCTATTTGGACGCGTTGGCGCAGCACAGGCTCGCCAGTTCCATTCGGAACGAGGTCGAGCATTTTCTGCGCGGCCTGAACGAGCTGATCCCCGACAATCTGCTAGGTATCTTCGACGAGAACGAGCTCGAGGTACGACCGCCAACGTCTTTGAAAAATCGTTTAAAAATGCTGATCCGTTCGATCGGTCTCGCGCAGTTGCTGCTGTGCGGAACCGGCGAGTACAGCGTGGAGGATTTACGGGCGCATCACATCACGAGCGGACGCTCCTCGGAGTTCCGGCGCGTTCTGGGCTGGTTTTGGACAGCGGTCAGCAACTTTACTCAAGAGGAGATGGCCCGGTTGCTGCAGTTCACCACGGGCTGTTCGCAATTACCTCCCGGCGGGTTTCAACAGCTGAGCCCGCGGTTTCAGATCACGGCTGCACCGACCTTCGCCAATCTACCCACGGCGCACACATGGTATACCAGAGTTTTCTACCATCCGGGCTCGTAAACACGGACCTCCGATCGCGGAGTTGCAACGTATCCGTTTGGACGTGATCGTTGTACGTTTTTCTAGCTTCAATCAACTCTGCTTGCCGGGCTACGAGTGCTACGATCACTTCGAGAGAGCTCTGCTGTTGGCGATCAGCGAGGGTACCGAAGGCTTCGGCATGATCTAAAGGAAGAGACCCGACAACGACAACGAGGTTCGATCGTTTCCAGTCTCGACCCACGGACGCGCGACGATCATCGAAACGAGCGGTTATTTATTATTTATTATTTATTCGTCGATTATTTCCTCGTTCAGCGACCAGAGTCCTTTTGATACGGCCGGGAACTTGTTCGAATTTTCCATTCTGCCCTGAGAACTTACCAGAGAAGAACACGATCGAATCGTTCGAAAACGTAAAACGACGATACATCGATATTTTTACTCTTGAGCCGCGCGCGGATTTTATAAAACGACGAGATCCGACGAAATACCCGCGTCGCTGGATCCATCGAAATTCGTCGTAACCTGTTAATCGTGCCCTTCGCCCCCTGACTTTTCTACCACGAGAACCCGCGCGAACGCTGTCGAACGCGCGCACGTATAACCGGTTTAGTAGACCGACGACGATCCATCCATCCATCTGTCTGGTAGAGAGTACCGCGTAGAGCTTTAGCGTATAAGCGAGAGATTCCGAGAGTCTTTGGAAAACACATCGCGCGAAGGTGAATGTGTTAGTGGTGGTTGTGGTGGAGAAACGGTGGAGGCGGGAGCAATGGAGAAGGAAGAGGAGCAACTCGTCCTCTTCCCCGGTTAACAGGTTAAAATAAGATTACGTTTGAAATCGAAAAGGATCCGAGCAAGTTCTTTTTTGTAGTTGCCTGAAATAGACGAGAATATAGCTTGCCTGTACAGTTCGCGAGCGTTTCTCGACGATCGGTCGGGACGCGAACGATAATAAATCCTAGTTTGATCTCGAGAGCGTGTTTTGTGCTTCTCGCAGGTACGCGTCTTTCGTTCGAAGGACCGACCGATCTACGCGTCATCCGAACGACCACGCTCGGGCTTCTTTCACCGTAGAATCCGACGAGGATTCGTCGTTCGTCGTCGACTTAGCGCGTTATCAGTAGAACGGACGGACATCCGTGTTTTTTCTCCTCGATCTTTCTTTCTCCGGTTGCGTCTTGTTGAGAACGGTAGCGACAAGAATATATACCTTCTTAGATCGACTAGCGAGAATTGCAACGCGCGTACCACCGCGCGCACCAGCGTTATCGATCGTACATGCTCGAACGCGAAACGACTTTGTGATAACGAACGAATTTTTCCAATGAAATTTCGTGCCCCGATCAGCCACGAATGGGCGAGAGGCGTCGCGACGATTACTATTGTTACCGAACGAACCGTGGAATCGTAATTTTATCTTGTATCTAAGTACACAATAACGAGAATCGTGACGAAACACGGCGTACTTGTTTCTGTCGCTCGTGGATCGCTTAGACTCGACCGACCTATTCGTGACGAGTTTTCGAAAAATAATTTGCCGTGGGTATCGCGCCTCCTTGTGTACACACATACACACACACACACACACACGTGACATTTTAGTTTTTATCAGCAGCGCGAAACGCGTAGACGTTATGTAAAACGCGCTCGATCACGATCGCATGTATATACACGTTTACCGGTTATGTAAATGCGTTTCCGATTGTTGTTGTTGTTGTTCTCGTTGTTGTCGATTTTTCCGACTCGAGAAATAGTTTGGTTACCGTTCGATGCACGGCGACGCCGACGGTACCTTATTTTCGACGCTCTGTCATGTTACGTCAGAAAAAAAGTGTAAAATATAGATTTGAAAAAGCACGCAACAGTCGAGAGATATATATGTATACACACGCATAATATATATGTATATATATATATATTTCATCCATCCTCGTTTTCATTCGCGTATCGCGTACAAGTTTCCGATGCCGGAATATAAGAAAAGGAAAGAAAAGAAAAAGAAAAAAGAAAAAAATTACAAAAATAAAGCATCCTAATTTCCCCGGTAAAAAAAAAAAGAATAAAACGCCAATGTAAAGAACCAAGTGGCGATCCTCCTTGTTAGCCTCCTCGACTTCCTCCTTCTCCTCCTCGATATCCTCCTCGCTCCTCGACGCTCGACCGCGATCTTTGAACAGCCGTCCTCGTCTAATCGCAAGACATCGAAGTTCCACTTCAAGAAACGTTCCGTTGGAAAGAAGACTCGGAAGCAATTTCGCCTCGAGTTGATTTCTTGAAAGAAAATAAAAAAGGTAGACCGATTCCGATTCGGAAGCTCGCCGACGGATTTCCGGTTTCTACCTTTAAGAGGTGAGCACCGGCCCCGCCGCGGTGGACAACAAACTTCTTAGAATGACTCCTGGGACGCGGACGACCGTGCCAGCGATTTGCAACATTCTGCTGCTCCAACCCCCGTCCCGAGACTGCCTGGTCAGACGATCCCTGAGCTCGTTCAGCTCCAATCTGGAACGCGTATATCGAGATGATAACGTCAACCTTGTCCGAGCCGCTGCCGCCGCGTCGTCTCTTCCCGCATCGTTGAAAACTCCGTGAACGTACAGCTGGGAGTTGCAGGTTGACTCTACGCGTCTCAGGATCGTTTCACGGTCGTTCAGTTCGGCCTCGAAACGCGCCGCGCGCAAATACAGAGACCTCTCCAATTTCTCGCTGTTTTCCAACCGATTCTCCAGCCTCGTCTTCTCCTCCTGTTTGATCTTCAACTCCCTGAGAATAATCCTCTGCGTTTAGAAACACGCCCCCCCCGTCCACCCTGACCTTTGGAAAAATTACTTTAAACATCGCTGCATCTGCTGTTGCGACGTCTCGACCAGAACCGTTTGCATGGTCAGCTTTAGCTGCAGCTCCTCGACGGTTGATTCGGCTTTGTCCGCCCTCGCGCCCCTTTCCGTGGCCAACGTCTCGCCGGCTGTCACCTAAGCGCGAATCGGTTCGAGGTACACAGACGCGAGATCGCGCAACGATATCGTGTAAAATAATTTTGTTTTCGCTTGTTTTCGCTTGTTTTCGCTTGTTTTCGCTTGTTTTCGCTTGTTCTCGCGCCGACGACGCGATCGCGATTCGTCGCGGTTAGATTCGAATCACCGATGTCAGCGGTATTCTTGCGTATAAATTCTACGAAACGATCGATAAATCGTCGAGATAAACGACACGGAACGTTCGAGAGCCGGTCGAGGAACGAGGCTGCGCGATTTTCGTTGGTAATCTCGGATAAACGGAAGGTGGTAAATGGGTCAACGGCATCGATCCTTCGTTCCAAGTACCGAACGAATGCCTCGAGCCGTAAAAGAGATTGAATCACCCACCACCCCGGCGATCGTTGAAGAAACGTGACTCAACGCCCCGTGCCATTGTACAACCCCCGACGCGTTCGTCCGGTGAACCAACGTCGATCGCTGTCGCGAAGAAGCTCGGCCGAAAAAGGAAAGAGGAACCGAGCGACGAGCCTCCGGAGCGAGATCTCGTTCGGCGGCGGAGATTCAAGTCGGAAGAAGGAAGAAGGAAAAAGGGCGGCGCGAAGACCGATTTCCTCTTCGAAATTTGCATCCAACTCTCGAGTTGACCCTCTCCGCGCGGTCTCGTCTGCCGCGAGCACCACGGCAATGAGTCATCCGGTGAAATCAATTTTTGCAGCAGCGCCCGTGGCGGTATGGCAGCGGACGTTGGGGCAGAGCTTTCGCGAGCCGCGGTGCGCGCGTACTCTCGACCGGTCCGCTACTAAAAAGTCCTGTGATTCGCGACCGAACGACGACAGTGTATCGACAACGATCGAAACTAAACGAAACTAAACGAAACTAAACGACAAGAAACTAAACGAAACAAAAGAAAACGGCCGCTGACCTTTTCGAGGAGCATCCGTTTGTCTTCTCGCAGCTTGAGCAGCTTCTCGCGATCCCGCGAGATCTGCTCGTCCAGCGCGCGGACCTGATTTCGCGCGGTGATCAGTTCGTTCTGCGCGTTCTCGGCAGCGACCAGCCTTCCCTCGGCGACCTCGTGCAGCCGCCTAGTCTCCTCCTCCATCTTCTCTTTTTCCTGCAACAAAAGGGTAACCCAGTTTGTTAGAATACGCATGCACGGGCGCGGATCGCACGATAGTTCGAAAACTATCTAGAACTCCCGGTTTCATCTATTTCGACCTACGACGACGACCACGCGATACAGCTCTTCTTCTTTCGTGTCGCAATTAGCCGTTGGACCCGTGCCAGCCGCGAGTTCGCGCGTCCACCGTGTACGCCGATCGACTCTCGAGCAACGTCTATCGGTGTATCGGTAGAAACCTCACCATTCACCGCGAAACCATAATTAGCGACTTTTCGAACGATTGAGAGAAAGGGAGATACGAAAGCTGAAAACTCTATCGTTTTGCAACGGATAGAGAACGGTTCGTCGAGTGTTTTCCGGGGTACGGGGTACGGGGTACCGTACGGAAGCAAAGTCAGGTGAAATTACCCTTTGGAGAGCGTGTCGCTCTTTCGCGATCTCGTCGAATTGCGTTCGGAGACGGTTCGCCTCGCAGGTCAATCGAACGACGCGGTTGTTCTCCGTGTCGATCAGCCGACGCAAAACGGAGATCTGTAGCCGTAGATGTCCGGTGGTCTGCGTCAAGTTGTCGATGGTACCGCGAAGATAGCGCGTTTCCTCGCGCCTGCGTCTCCAGGCGTTCACCACGAGCACGCGGCACACCAGGCTCGCTGCTTTTCTTGGATTTTGAAAATGTCCCGAGCCCCCTTCCTCGGACTCCGCCGACGCGAATCCGTCCATCCAGTTCTTGATACCGACGCTCGAGCCGACATCGTTTCCCTCGTAAACTTTCTCGCTGTCCTCGAGCTTCTCCAGGGTCGAGCTGCTGTCCGACCTGAGCGTACGAGAGAACGCGATGTTTCGAGAACCCGCTCCCCGGCTTCCAAACCGAAAGATCGAGCGGATAAACGGACGAGCCCTGGTCGATGCGCGTGCCAACAGGTAATTTTCCATTTAAACGCGGACCACGGCCCGCCGCCGAATCCGATCTGATCCGATCCGATCCGATTGCGGTGTCCAAAGCTTACCCGAGGTCACCGTATTCCATGTCCGAACTGGGTCGCGTCAGATCGATCATCGACGAGCTCTTCTTGCGGAACGACGGGGAACCGATCGCGCGAAACATCGACGCGCATATCAAATTATCCGGGCAGCTTTTCGCCGTGCCGATCGGGCCGGTGCAATTGATCGCGGCTAGTCCTATCCCGGTGAATCTCGAGCAAGTCCTTGGCGGACGATGACAGGGGCTGGATCCGCGACATGTTACCGGTAGCAGCTGAGAGTAGTACGGTTGAAATCTCCGTGGCCGGTTTCCATCGGGAAAGCGGCGCGGCGGAGCCTCGTCCCTCGACGAGCCGATCGAATCGCTCGGGGAGGACAGATTCTTCGGCGAGATCGCAGTTTCTGGCATCGTTCGCGGTATATCGCAGAGTTCTTCTATATCGTAGGGTTTCAAACGTAGAATCGAGAAAAACGATCGTTCGTTGTCGTTCGTTGTCGTTCGTCATGGAGACCGTTCACCGTTCGCGCGACAAACACGCGTCGCCGATCTTCTTCCCTTCGTTGCCGCGACGTTCGCGAAATACGCGATCTCGACGCGTGTATACGATTCGGGATTCGGTAAGCTCGTCGACGATTATCGCGATAATCGACGCGCCATCTGTGAATCTCGATGCGATGGCGCCAACGATCGTCGGTAAGATCCGTCGATATACCACCGATCGCGTATCCATCCGAATTCGAAATCTTGCCGCTTGCTTTGAGACAGCCTGTACGATGCTTGCGCGTCTCGTCGACAACCTTGCGATTCTCGTTCGATAACTTCAATTATTTCCACCGAGCCACGCCAACTGTCGCGCGCGCTTCAAACGTTCTAGTTCGTGGAATCTCATAAATCGAATATACGTGTACGTTTCCGTATGGATACGTACACCTACGACCACGCGCGACGGTACGCACAGGAAACGATTACGGTTTACGTAACGCCTACAAGATCCGATTCGCGGCGTAATCTCGAACCATCGACAACCTCCTTAACCCGTTAACCGTGGCAACGAAACAAAACACGCCCGTCTCATCAAGAATTATCTTTTCGAAGCGATTTTTACACGATTTCGAACAATTTCCAGATTACCTACCCATCTTCGATTTTCGGACGATAAAACAGAATCGCGTGACGCGTACTATACGCGTGAGTCATCGGGCACCGAACGGATGTAGCTACGCTCCTGAATCGTAATCTACGCACGCGATAATTCCAGCGAACCTTAGACTTATTACTAAATTTATTTGATCTCCGTCTAAACCGTTTGCCATTTGCTCGCCGCGTCCTGGACCGATGCCAAACGTTTTTTCCTCGAAATCGAAATAATCTTTACGCGACATACGATACGCATAGAATATCATATATCGCAAGATATCTAGATATTATGGAACAGAGTCGAATCGTGCAGAGATCTAAATTTCAGATTCGAAGACCGAGAAAGAAAAGCAGAGAGCGACCAACAGAGAGAAGAGAACAGAAGAGAACAAAAGAGAACAAAAGAGAAAGAGAAAAGAAAAGCGATGTACAACAAAGTACCAACAAAGGATTCGCAGAATAAATCTTATACATGCTTGCGCGTAGAGTTGATAAAACGTGGACTAACGCAAATGCATTTCGTCGCGATCAGTGTCGGTGGTCGCGTGCAAGGATCTATTAGATCGTTGGATCGTTGAATCGTTGGATCGATCGATCGAACGTGCATCGATTCGTAAGCTCGCGACAACGTCGGCGAGCCAACGAATACAAACGAGACGTCGATTATTCCTGTAGTCGTTCGGCAAACTAACAATGGCCGATTCGACTCGGTTAACCGAAATATCTGATCTCGCGCGAATGCAATAAATTCGCCAGTCTAGCGCTCCGTTCGACCGCGCAGGAGCGTAGATTGGCAGATTGTTAAATTGTTAGATCACGGAATGGCGAGTGCGCGTGTTCGCGTACGCGCGTGTCCACGGAATTAATACGTATCGCGGTGGTGTTCGCTCGAGTCCGACTCGGCATTGCTGGCATAGTAATCTCGTAGCAGAGCGCGTTCGAACTTCGTGGCGGCGAGAGAGAGAACATGCCAGTGCCGGTGCTAAAGTTCGGGCGAAATGTTGCGTCGGGTTAGGTCTCGTTTCTAGTCTCGTCTCTGTACACGCTTTTGTGTCGCGTGCGAGCACCGTGTTGCGCAGCGCCAATCGAGAGCATTTGAATCGTCGAATATCTTTCGCGTCTACGCAGTTATCGGACACGGACGAGAGTCGATTCGATTAAAAAACGAAAAAACCACACGGTAACCCATCCGACGGTCTCGACAAAAGAAAAGAAATAATCCACGTTCAAGAAAGTGCTTACCATGTCGATCGAGTTGCAGGCAAGTCTTTCCCGTCACATTGTCCTACGATAGTTTAATTATAGCTACACGGCTGGTACGGACCTAGGCTCTCCCAAAATAATGATTGGATCAGCGTGGCATCCCTCCTCGTTCGCTGCCCCCCTCCTCTCTCTCTCTCTCTCTCTCTCTCTCTCTCTCTCTCTCTCTCTCTCTCTCTTTCTCTTTAAAAACGTGTGCGCGTATAGGCGCGCGCGCGCGTACGCGCGAGTATCTGTCTTTCTCGCTCGTCGTGTCTTATTTTCTTGCCGTTTCTTTTCCCTCGGGACACTTGTGTTGCAGTGCCTCTGGGAATATACCTGTGAACAGCTGTCGTTTCGAAGTACACCACACGTCGCATAGCACACCGAACCTCTCTCTACTCATGCACGTTCATCTCCATGCTCGATTTTTCCAGATCGGTGTTAATCGAAGAGCTACGTCTAACTTGTTCCGCGTTAATCGTCGCTACGTATTGCGACACAAACACCAATTCCGAGAGGATGCTCGATAGACGGGAGAAAATGCACACCGTCGTCGCCGAATGAACCGGTCCACAGAGTCGATTTCTATCTCGGCACGATCGCCTCGTTCTCTTTTTAAGTTTACTCGCAGACTCCTGTCGGAATTCGTTGCAGATCGCGAACGATTCGAGTGTCGCGCGATACAAACATGTATATTCTACGATATTCTTATACTTAACTTTCCTTCTTCGATAATAATGCATTGAAGACGAACCCCGCAGATCAGGAAGAAACACTTTTAGTTCCCCGTGTTGTTGCTGCTTTGTTGTGCACGTGATTACCGGAACGGTCGAATAATGGTGCAACACATATGAGAGAATTGCTCGATCCGTGTTCGCAGAAGCTGTGTATCCAAATAACAACTGTTTTCCAGATGGCTTCTGTCCGATGCGCCAACCACTAAGAGGCATGGAACAATTTCCTGGTATGAGTGATGGGAATATAAATATTAGCGATGTCAGTAAGTATTACTTACCCTCTTCTATCTTTTCGCAAACTTCCAATCCCTCTTACTTAATTTTTCTCCTGTAGTCGAGGTCATCCAAACAGATCCTGAGTTCGTGGAGTCCGTTAGAACCGTACCGCAGATAGAGATGAACGCTGGACGGCCGTTGCCATACGTCGAGATAATAGAACAGCCAGCTAGCAAAGCTTTACGTTTTCGCTATGAGTGCGAAGGCAGATCCGCCGGCAGCATACCCGGCGTCAACAGTACACCTGAAACGAAAACGTTTCCTAGTATAAGAGTGAGTACCATCGGTAACGTGTTACGTCCGCCGATTATGTAATTATTATTATATAATAATAATGAACTTACTTTAAAGATAGGGGGATACAAAGGCAGAGCATTGGTTGTAGTGTCGTGTGTCACAAAAGATCTGCCGCACAGACCTCACCCTCACAATCTCGTCGGGAAGGAAGCATGCAAAAGAGGTGTTTGTACGGTAGAGGTATCGTCGGAAAACATGACGGTTACGTTCGCGAATCTCGGTATTCAGTGCGTTAAGAAAAAGGATATAGAAGAGGCGCTTAGAATAAGAGAAGAGATTCGCGTAGATCCTTTTCGAAGTAAGCCAAAAATTGAACGAGCAGCGGTGTATCGTTTCCGATAAATCAAACGCATCCGTACGATCCGTTCTTTTTTCTAGCTGGTTTCGAACACAAAAGACAGCCTACCAGCATCGATCTGAACGCGGTGAGATTATGTTTCCAAGTTTTCCTAGAAGGATCCCAGAAAGGAAAATTCAATGTCGCGTTACCGGCGGTTGTGTCCGATCCTATATTCGATAAGAGTAAGTTGAATCGACTGTTCCGCGGTGCGTATTTATTTTTAGAACCGGTCGCTCTACGTCTGCCTTCGATATTTCAGAGGCAATGTCGGATCTTGTAATATCCAAGCTCAGTCATTGTAGTGCTTCGGTAGCAGGTGGTATGGAAATGATTTTACTATGCGAGAAGGTTGCGAAAGAAGACATACAAGTCAGATTTTTCGAAGAGAAGGACGGACAAATGGTGTGGGAAGGATTTGGTGATTTTCAGCCTACTCATGTACATAAACAAGTACGTTTTATGCTTGCTAGAATCATAAATTCGATGTTCCGGTATCGTTAAGAGGTGTTAAACGATGCTCGATGAATGTTGGTAGACGGCGATAGCGTTCAGAACACCGACTTATCGTATACAACAAGTGGACCAGCCCGTGCAAGTATACATTCAGCTGAAGAGACCATCGGATGGAGCAACTAGCGAACCGTTACCGTTTCAGATGTTACCGCTTGGTGCAGGTAGGCCTGCATTCTGGTCTTTGCGGAAAGCATTTGCCCGAAAGAAAACAGACTATAGTACATTTGGTAAAATATTAGCCACCGAATCTGCCTTACTCTCGAACGTTGCGCCCAGATATCCGCGCAATCTCGACGACTTTAACAATAACGACTTTGATATTAAGAAATCGACTAACAAAATCTCTGCCTTACGCGCTTTAAACGATCTGTACAACGTAAAGAATACATTAGACTCTTGTAACGGAAGTACCGAGGTCAATCGTAATATAGCAGAAAATGTGAACCCCTTGAAAACTACTGTAATAGATTATCAAAATAACGAGATACCGAACAACTCTGAAAACGAGCACACGAATAAGATCTACAAACCCGATAGCAGTCGTATGGACAAAGAGACGGTCGATACCAATTCAGGAACATTAACTTACGCCAAACCCGACGCTATTCTCGACAACGCGGATTTATTAAAGAGCTTGGAATCCCCGAAAGATAAATCCGACTGGTTCGACTACTCGGAAGTAGGAAAGTGGGTACAGAAAGGCCAGACGTGTCTGAAGGCGAAGGACCAGGAGGTGGAATTCAAGACCGAGACAGAGAATAGCAACAAATCGTTCAACGAGCTATTGACCCAAGTGGCCGAACTCGATCAGATTTATGCAGATACGCACGCTAAACTAGTGCAAGCAGCCCTCGAGCAAAACAACACCGACCAAACGATGGAGGTGGACATTTGCGACAATCAAACGTACACTAGTCTGCAGATGGCCATGAAGAATCCCATAGAATTCGTGGGTCTTCTGAACGATAGAAAGTACGAGGACGTGGCCGTACCAAAAGTAGATCTGAATCATTCTTCTCCCTCTCCTCCGATGACTACAAAGAGGGATGGAGCGCGCGAAACCGAGGAGAGACTGCCACCTTTACCTCCGAAACGCATCCGAAAAATGCCTTCTATGCCTCTCCTGCCTCGACCTATATCCTCTCACGCTACGGCCGAATCTTTCGTCGAAGCACCCAACAAAAATTTGCCTTCTTTACCTGGAACGCTTACCAAGTCTTCGAAACAAGGGCTCTTTTCGAAATTATTCGCCAAGAAAATCAAGAAAGACAAAGACACTGCCTCCAACACCTCCTCCAAGGGCAGCAATCCCTCTCTAAGCGCTTCGGGAAGCATTGCGTATTTACCGAAACACAGCGTACCAGATGCTTCGCAGTTGCAATGTCCAAGACCGAGCGCGATAAGCACCACCAGCGTGAAATCGCTCAGACTGGACGGCGATGAAACACCGCCGTACGGAATGGAATTGACGGAAGCTGAACACTATGCTTTGTACACGGCTATGGCTCCGCATGCGACTGCGTCTGAATTCGATGAAATGTCTTTTTACTACAGTCCTGTGGAGGGAGGAAAGATCTACTCGGAGAAGAAAGATACATAATCTTTTTGCTTTGATAGTTTACTACTACTACTACTACTACTACTGCTGTTGCTACTACTACTACTACTACTACTACTACTACTACTGCTACTATTACGTTTCATTTGATACACGAGTACTTCCACTCGAGAGTGACATGTTTTTAATCCCCCTAAGCATTACCGCCCAAATACGCTCATATACATATTTTGAAGTATACTCGTACACAAGTATATATTGTGATTCGGCCGAGCTGCTGTATTTGCGATCGTGCGTTTCTATAATTTGGATTTTCGCAGCCTCGGCACGCTCGCAATCCTGCGATGCATTTTTGTACATGTCAGAACGATATACTACTAACGCTTTTCTAGTCGTGGTACAAATTGTTACTCTGTTTCCATGGTCTTTCATACGGATCTTAGAGGATAGCTGAAGCGTACGCTCAGCGGAAACTTGTTGTTTATTAATCGAAGGATCTTCTAGTCCTTTCTAGTCAGACTTTACAGTGTTTATTACTATATTCTTGCTTTCTACTATTTATTACACGTTGTTAAGTTTTTTCTTTTTTCTTTTATGGCGTTTCCAGTTTATACGCATATCACATTGTTTCTATATAGTCGTAGAGTAGACGTTTAATTTATAGCCAAACGGGAATATAGTCGTTTTATTTAATAATATACATATATATTATTTTTGCCGCGGATCGATCTTCTGTTTTAGGGTGAACAGAGATTTTGCGTGACACTTTCTAGGCTTCTTTGTCCTCGGAGATACAACATTTTTTGATTGCTGTTACAAACACTCAAGATTAATATATAATCGTTTATAGATGATCCTGATTCGTTAAGGCGAAAGCGACAAAAGTTTAATAACAGTCCAAACGCGCTAGTTTTGAGGCATATACAGGCAGAAGTTGAGAAGCGTGAGTATCTTTCTAAAATTGTCCTCGATTCTACAGCTTTGCCGGGAGTGGGTTTCAAATGGCGTCATTGGCATTGTCGCATCGTTGAAATCGATCGAGAAGCACACTTTTGCTATATTTATATTCAATGCCGAATTCTTCGGGTCCTATCTTTTTCTACACCGATACTAATTTTCATGTTGACATTTTGCTACAATACTTTATCATAAATGAAAATACTTTCTAGCAAGCTGTCTCAGCGATGCTAGGCAATAAGTATCCTTACCCCTTTCTGCATTTCAATACGGGCACGTATTCTCCATTTGTTGTAACAATTGTTGTAACGAGTATAGTAAATTTGTTGGAAATTCCAGAGGTTTTTGGAATACTTGTACATGTGGGAAATGTTGACGGTGTGCTCTTTTTACGAAACTCTCCAAGTTTATATTTGTCGGAATATTAATGTTTCAGCGTTCTTCGGACATATACTAACCACAAAATTAATCATTTGTTCTTTTGCACAGTGGAAACATTGGATGTTTATAACGTTTGTAATTGATTGTTTTACGCGAACCAGTGCCTAATTGCCATTAATCGCTATCGTCGAATAGGATCGTTGAAAAATTTTTCCCTGTGCAAAGGAGGATACCTTTTCATTGTATTAAGAAATACTATACATATATACATATATTTTCACACACCGACGAGGAATCTTGTTTTGTACTTTTTTAAGAACATATTTTGTACGAATATTTGAAATTTGTACTTGAATGACTAGAGAGAGAGAGAGAGAGAGAGAGAGAGGGAGAGGGAGCAGTGGCCTTGTACATTTTGAGAAAAAAATATTGTATTTTTGTAATCATTATCGGTAATTAGGTAAATGAATGCTATTTATATATATGTATATCCGTAGTTGCAACGAATTAAGCAAACTACAGGAAAAAATAGGAACCAATATACAAGTACTCTGCTCTTCTATGAGAATGTTGTACTTAAGAACTCAGCAATAATAAGAAACTATGTGCAATATTTGTATGTTAATAGTCTTTTTTTATAAGCTTCTTCTTTCACAGAAAGAAAAGTTTTATATTTATATATATATATATTGTATGACTTACATATGCATAATATATCTATCTATGATTAGATAGATATGTATGTATATATGTATATACGTACAATTATTTGACAATGTGTAAACCGTATTTTTTGTTATTTCTATCCTGATCAATTTCAGATTAAAATAGTGTGTCATAGAGCTCGCAGGTACGACACGATAATATTCATTATGTTTGCTGATTTTTTGCTAATCCCGTTTATCGTATTTATTATTGCAATACGAGTTACACATTTTTATTTCATTTTAGTTTTTGTTTTTTGTAATTTCTCGAGTGCCGTTTAGCGTGAAAATATATAGAATCGCATGCGTATCATCTCTCCATTACTAATCATTCCCATTTCTTCTAATTTAACGCTTTGCTTTCTCGTTTCTCCATTCCTCGTGATACGTTGCATGAGAGAGAAAAAGAGTTGATTAATAATACTGTTTCGAACAATCGTTGGAGGTACAATGTATTGTAAGTACACTCGATCGCACTAACAGACTGTAGTTGGCAAGAAACAAACATAGCTTTAACCGATTCGTCGCCCGTGTACTCGTTCATGCGTTTAATGGTATTGTAGATGCTGGGATGTTGAATCAACCTTGTTTTAACATTGTCAAACCAGAACCAATCGACAGGCTATCGTTGTATGGCTATGCAGGTGCAAGCGGCGGGGGGTCGTTTCCACTTTACCCCATGAAGACGTCTCCGCAGCATTATCCTACGATGCAGACAACTAGGTAATTAATCGATATAAACATGTTAAACGTTCGCGTACGCGTAGACCCGTGTAATTTGTACAATTTTAAATGAAATATGTTACACAGGCCAACGATGCCACCCCAAGGTCGTACACCATCGCCCATGGAATACGCATCCTACAATCCACATGTTATTCAGACACAACTACCTGCTCAATATCCGTCAACGAGTAGTCAAATGGTACAACCGTTCGCATACGTTCCCGATACGTCGCAGGTACAATTGCAGGAACAATTGATAATGGACAGAGTGACGCCCAATTATCAAGGATTAGAGCTGGACGCTGCTGGTATGATCGACAATGTAACTACATCGACATCGCATAGATCGAGATACCGATGTACCGCCGATGTACCGCCGATGTACCTAGATTCCTAGGAGTAGAATAAAAATTCATTAGTTTTCCCTGAATACGTTTAACGCGTCGCGTGTGCCACCCGTATCACCGATGGTACAGAAGGGGTTGTTAATCCTTCCATTCGGACCGCCTGTACCACCGGTGGGGTAATACACCTACCACGTTTTTCCGATCAATCGATTAAATTCGCTCTGTCTATACGTACACTGTATGGTGTGTGTTTTCAGCAGGTGGGGTCGAAGGAGCGGAAGCCACGAGCGTTTTAGACATGGACAGTCATCAGCAATACAGCTTCGAATCGAGTTTCAACCAACTCGACTCAGCCGAACTTGCTGCCATCGGTACCGCGCTCTCCGAGAACTTATCCAGCGGATTGTCCATCTCGGATACCCATAAGGTACATTCGATATACAAGTTAATGTTTCGTAAGGTTCGCTAATATCTCTTCTGGCTTTGACAATCTAAAAATAAAGAACAAAATAATTAGTTATTCGATTTAGTCCGAAACGAGCAAAGGGGCAAACCAAGGGGCAAATAACGGAGAAAGCAATAACATGACGGACAGTTTTACAAGAATCACAGCGGAACTCTGCACTTTAAACAGCATGTACAAATCGAGACAGGAGGTCGACGATTAAAAAGATCGGTACTTTTTTAACAATCCTGATAACACGAGTGTGAACAAAAATGTACGTTGTGTAAACGTTAGACGAACATTTCTTTTTTAGCAAGTATATATATATATATGTAATGTTATAAAAGTAATTAGTATTTAATTGGTTGTGATAAAATTGCATCACCGATTGTATATTACTGTAAGTTGATCGTTTATTTTAAACGCTGTTAATAATTTTGTACGATTTCTGAGATTCAACTTTGTTTTTTTTTTTAACATCACAAATTAAAATATTTATCGATCTAATTAATATATATATAAAATGCTGTGACTGTGATCAAAGTGTAATTTGAAATCTACACGTTTTGACGTGCATGCAGTGTCTCGACAAACACCTACGATTATATGAAATAAAGTCTCGTAATGAACAAAACGAAAACAAACGTACATTGTGTATTGTAAAAGGACAATCTGCATGCAACATTCGTACAAAGTATAATTGTTTACGTAAAACGAACACCCCGTGAATAAACAATGTTTCTTACACATCTACGCTATATATTTATTCAAATAGCTGTTTTTCATTTATTCTTTTTTTCTTTTCGTTACACATTTATATTTACTACAAACTTGTAAATATAGTTTTATATATCGGTAGATCGAATATCAAAGCACAAAATGTTCTGCTCCCACTTTTTATGTATACCCCGGTTATAAAAACTCCAATACACATTCCGTCCAGGCACGTTGATTCGTCTTTAAATAAATATCTGTCCCTAAACATAGAGCAGAATCATGTTATCTTGCAAATACATGAAGAAAAAAATGTGATTGTTTCTTTTATCGTAGATTATTACTACATATATACACACAAATACATTCGCTAAACTGAATCGTATCGTGTTCGTCAAATCGGTATACTATAATTACACAGAGTATTCTTTCTTTTTTTTTTTGTTATTATAAATAAACAGTATCCGATACAAATAAAATTATCCACAGGTACATACATTTAGTACATAGAAAAATTACATCTAAGAGTATCTTATAATTGTACATACATATTAATTATAATAGGTGTAGACAACGCGTACACGTTGAGCCTTGATATCGTTTAGTCGAACATATCACATACTCTTTACGTACATCATCATTGTATTTTTATTTTGTTGTGAATCGTTTTCCTTAACTATTTACAACGTACGACACCTCTCACGATTCTTTATTCCTATACTTATGTACAAAGTGAAGAATAAGGAATATCATATTATTCTAGAGTAGCATAATGGTAAATGTAAAACTAATCGTCCAAGAATTATAGACTAATATACATCAAGGGAAGAGACTCGTTCCTTCACAGATACGTGTGAAGAATAAAAAACCATTTGTGTTGTTTTCCAAAATGTATTTACTTAAAAATACAATGAAAGTTCAATTCTGATGGAATGGGCAGAAATATAGTCTGTGGTGTTTACTGTTACGTCGAAAGTGATGATGCGATGGTATCCTGTACAAAAGTAGTTTGAACAAGACTTATGAACACACAAACCAAATTCTTAGCCTAAGATTTTCTTTACGATTAATCGTGAGATACGTTTCGTTACCAGATTCGCTAAGATTCTTAAATTCCAGTGTTTCTTTCTTTCTTTCTTTCTGTCTGTCTGTCTTTCTTTTTTTTTCTTTTCATTTCTTTCAATATGCTTACCTAACAAACGTAGGGATGTAACGGTATCTGGGCGATCTGCCTGATTGATTGTTAAGACCCGTTAGCACCAGTAAAGAATTTTTAAAATCGCGTCTAGCAGTCGAGAGCGTGATCAAAGAAGATCCCATTTCTGTTTAGAGGCTCGATCTGCAGAACGCGAGTCCTTAGTATTTCCCTTTACGGACACGTTGCAAACGGGGCTTGGTGGTTTTTATTAATAAAATTAAATGGACCTATGCTTATAGTGTATGGTATTGTATACTATGAACGCTAAAGTACTCATTTTTGCTCAGGCACCTGTAACTTTAAGATAGTTCTTTGCGATGATACGATCGCAAAGGTACTATCTTGAAGTGAACACGTGGTAAATACAGCAGCGGATTGTGTATAAAATCGTAGAGTAACAGAGTTCCGGAGATGGTATGGCCAGTAAACGGTAGGTACAATGATCGATTATTAATAACACCTCACGCATAATTTTTTTAAAACGATGTACACGCTCCAATGACTTTGTTGCCACCTATCGTTTGTAAATACATTAAATAAAAATGGTCGTTTGTATATGGTGCGAGCAATGCGCGTTATACACGGTCCATTCCATCTCCTTGGATTTAGTATAGCAGGATTCAGTCCACGAACAGCAGTTTTTTTTCTTTTTCTTTAATACTGCCATTTCTGTAAATTTGTCTCCAGATGGTTTGAAACCCATTACTACTCACACGAGAACGAATCATTTTCTCTGATCTAACTGCGTTTTATTTAACTATCTCATTCGAAAATATTTGTACATTAAAACGTGGGACATCGTCTCGCATTCAAATTATCGTTTACCTTTATTTATTATGCAGCTATGGTACAATGGTATCGTAACCGCAATGTCTCATCACCCTTCCTTGTCTACCAGTCTCCCGAAATAAGTTTTGTATGTTTGTATGTTTCTTTGTTTGTTTCATGCGTGCGTGCGTGTGTCTGTCTCTTTGTGTGTGTGTGTGTGTGTATGTGTGTGCGTGCGGCACGGACATTCAAATTGCAACGATCCACCGACTCTAGCATTGAAAAGGATATTACATCTTTCGATCATTAGTAACCAGCGACGAATCCGGAGAAAATTCATTGTCGAACGCAAAAGAAATAAATCATTTATTTTTCTTCGTCTCAGAAGTCGAACAAGTTCCTATAGTAAACGAATACTGTCATTCGTTTCGCGTCAACGAATCGTTGCTATGAGCAGTCCATGACAATTTCAAAGTCAAAATAAAACCACAGTACGTAAAATACAACTGAATTACGTTCGAGCGAGAGCAATCGAAGAGGGAGAGTGGGTGATTTTTGCTTTTCGATTACTCGGCACTGTCACAAACAATATCTATTTTTTTCTTTTCTTTTCTTTTTCAAAGATACAGCACGAACGACAATACGATTCTACTAAACTTTTCCTTTACGATATATAAACATATATACGGAGAAGAAACGGGAAACACTGTTTCCCGATAAAATAAAGAATATTCTGCAACATCTTCGATGAAATAAAATGATTCTCTCCCTAGTCTATGCCTCGAGTCTAAAGTGTAACAACCTCTCCACATTACATTACGTTACATAATGTTATCGTTAATAATAAAATGTTTCTTATTTCATAACTTTATACATACTATGTATAATTATTATGCAATGTTAAAGTCACACATTACTCATCCACACTACCTGGCGCGAGCATTGCAGTAACCTTAATTTCTGTTTTCAGATCAAACAGGAGCACGAGACAAAATTTTCGAGACAATTTAAAATCTTTTTTTTTCTTTTCTTGTTTGAACAACAGTATACATCGAATTTACCACCGACTCTGTTCGATTAGTTTGCTACTCTCTCGTTGGTTCCGCGCAACCTTTCTCGGTTCTATTCGGTTCTATTCGGTTCAACTCAACACCTACTACTCGTCTCGTTCGATCGTTTAGTTTGTTTTTCTTTCCTCTCTGTGAAATCGCTCGCGCTCCTGCAGTATCATCATTGCGATCCATATACTGTAGGTCGATAAAAGGAAAAATTAATCACGCGCACAAGGTGAGAGACATTCGTCGAACTACAAACGTAAATTTGATTTCAAATGTAAAAAAATCATCACCCACAAATGTTCATTTTACACTATTTAAATACAATAGAGCTTTTTATATCTTAAATAAGTTTTCGTTATAAAACTGTCCCGCGAAGAGAAGCCAGATGACGGCAAATACCGGTTAGCAGGTGGTTTGGAGAAAACAATGGATTCGTCGGAGAAATCTGAGAAAACCTTGTACGATCGGTACCCGGACGAACACGTGCTACACGTCAAGTACTTGAAACGTGATATTGAACGGAAAAATCGACGCGCTCGCACGGTGCTGCGACGACGAGACGAATCGATCGTTTTCGTACAAACTACCTAACAGCATTTGGTGATGGCTAGACGACCAGAATTGCGAAGAGCCAAGACTACAGAATCGCGGCTGCCTCTAATGCGTGTCAGCCCACCACAACTCTGGTGAGGTGGTAATCTTTTCTTTCGTAGGTTGGGAGGTTCCAGCAATTACGGGTTTTCGGGCACGATGGATATATCAACATTGCTACCAACCACTCAATATGAGAGTAAGTGTTTGCTGAGAAGACTGCCGAAGATCGACGACGACACCATGTGCCTACCTCCCTTCTTACTTACATACTTCCTTCCCTTTTTTCATTATGCGTCTTCCTCTTCGTCTTCTACTTCTCCTTCTGCGCCGTCCTCCTCTTCGTCTACAAAATTACGGGAAGAAATTTTAGTAAAATGTGTTTAGCCACGAGCACGCGCGAAGCAACAGCCTATTTATTCGAACCTGTAATATATCATCCAACCAAACATATATACATGTATGCACGCATACAAATACACGCTTAACAAAGTTCTCAATTAACTCTTTCTCAACTCACCTTCGCCCTCTTCTCCATCTTCTTCGCCTTCTGCCAAGTCGTCGTCTTCGTAGTCTTCTTCGCCTTCAGCGTCGACTTCTTCCTCCTCTTCGACCTCTTCTTCGATCTCCTCTTCCTCTACTTCTCCATCGCCGTTCTCTTCCTTCTTTTGTTTCTTCGTATCTTCGTTCTTTTCCTGTAACGCGAGAACACATCCGAATTAGATTTCTGTTCCGCCAAGGTATCGGGAGTTTCAAAACTATTACACGTCGACTATACGGTTCGTTACCGTTCTCGCGCGACACACGTAAACACAAATAGAAATTAACCGCTTCCGTTCGAACTTTCTCGTTCGTCTCTATGTAGATTTGGAAGTTGATCGTTGTGGAAGCAAGTGGGAGGCTATCGTGTACGTGGAAACCTCTTCGGCGATGACCGAAAGATAAATGGGTGGGGAGGAAACGGATGAAGAGGATTCGCTTCCCGCCAAGAAACCTAAGGACACGGAAAGAAAAGTAGACGGGAGAGGGGGGAACACCTTACCTTCCGTTCGAATATGGCGGAACAGGAAAACCTAAGATATCATGGGGGGAATTGTGTTCGCTAGAAGATAACGAATATTATGTATGTATGTATGCACGCATGTAACGTGTTTAACGCGGTCATTGAAAACCTGGTCCAAATATCATCGGAATCGAAATAACCGTGCTGCTTATTATAGAACTCTGAACGATAAGCACGTGTTTATCTTGTAACGAACATTTTGTATCGTCTATCTACAAAATGTTATACACTTGCGAACGCCTCGATTTTTTGGACGTGCTGGACGACACTCGGAGCACCGACTCCTATCGTTAGGCTAAACAGATATACTTTACCAGTACGGTACAACAGCGTGTTTGTATTTACACGGTCGATTCTTTATTTATTCTGAAAACGAAAGCTTTTAGTCCGTTCAATCTTATCTAGTTGCCTGTCTACAAGAAACGCGAGGCGACAAACGGGGCTTGGTATCGAATCACCGCGGGGACCCCGTGATAAACGAAAACGAGCAGACAAGACAATTTCGAAAATTATCAGACAACTTCGAACGATTCTCAAAATGCCGTTGTACACTTTAAACTCGCGTTCATACAGCGTTACTCTCGTGATCAGGGTGGTGGTTGGTCGGTAATGGTACATACACGGCGCGTGTGTATCGCCGGTACGAGGAAAGAGGGCATAGAAAACTCGGAGAACTGCATCGTCCAATCAAAGGGAGGAATCGACTAAGAGACTGGATGGTGGGAGAAGCGTAGGGATTGGTAGACACGACTACGACACATGTTTGTAGAAGGGATGTGTTCGTGCCTGGGTATAGCACAACGCAACGACAACGACGACGACAAGGAGAGAGGAAGAGAGGGGGCGAGAGACAGACAGAAAGAGAGAGAGAGAGAGAGAGAGAGAAAAAAGTACGAAACAGCATGCCCAGGGTGTATCGTACACACAGAAACGAACCGTTGCAAAGTTTATTCGAAGGAAATAAAAAGAATGTGTAATTCGAATTGCAAGGGAAACCTTTCTTTCTGCGAACGACAAATATTCGAATGAACGCGCACACCTCTCTCCGCACCCCTTTAATCGCGTCGTATTGAAAATTGTAACGAGACCGTGTTGCTTCAAGGTAACCGTGTCTCTTATTATCGAACGTCCTTATCAAACGGAACGCAATATCTCGTTTCATAAACCGAGGCGTAACGTCCAAATAGACGGTCGAGGTCCAGTAAAACCGTACGACAATACATTTTCAGCGTAACGGCCGTTTACGAGCAGGTAATTACGATGGAACATGAATGAAATTATGTATCGTTCGAAGGGCGAATGATGAGGGGGTGGGGGGAGGGGAAGTGTGCTCGTGTGTCTCAGAAATCAATGGAAAAAAGCAGCTTGCAATTCATGAAGCCATTGTATGTCGGACAGAGCGTTATGACGCGCGACATCTCCCTGAAACTCGACGCGTCTTCTTCAAACCGTAGAATCCGTTGGCAACTACCGCTATAATAGCATGATGGCGTTGGTTGTTGGGTAGTTTACACCGAACGGCGAGTGACAGTGACGTACAGACGCCGTGCCAATGGTCATGAAACGATTCTGATGTTCTGCTCGTTATCCTACAGACACGATTACCTATCGACTCGTTACTAATCACGAGGTCTTTGCAGATAACCCAACGTTCATAACCTATCGGTACATACTCGTTCCCGCTCGATTCGCTCGATTCGCTCGGCCCGTCTGGATGTACCATGATCAATCGTTATATAATTCGTTTGGAACACGAATCAATTTAACCATATTCCGAGGGCCACCGGTGGCGTCTCTGTTTACAGACGGAAAACCCGAGTCACCTGTTCGATAGGAAACACTATAGACGCTCGCGCAATATTAATGTCGATTAATCTCGTTCGATGTCTCTCTGGTTATTGTATCTTCGAAATAGGTTAAATACGCTTCGAGCGATAGGTTAATCAACAAATATCCAACAATTAGTTGACCACGAACCGAGGCGATGGCTATCCACGAGCTATTACCGATTCATTACGTCACGATGTGTAACTTAATAATTATCGCAGTTACTCCATGTTCGTAATTCCCGCCTTTTCCTTTCTTGCCACGTTCCTCTTAATATGGTACGCGCTTGCGTCACATAGTGTCTCTGCGAGTGCTAGATAATATTCAACGAATTTACTACGTGACTACGTAATCGGAGCACCAGAACAACGAAGATGAACCAATCGTTCTACTATGAACGAATTTTGCATCCGCAGGTATTAGAGTCTAGGAAAAATCGATCAGCTTGGAACGGTAACGTGGGAATATAGCGAAGAAGTAAGAACGTTATGATATTTTTCTTCTCTTCTCTTCTCTCTCTCTCTCTCTATATATATATATATATATATATATATATATATATATATATATATATATAAATGAACAACAATAAATGCAACAATAATAATTAGAATAAGAATCATAACGAGATAATGATACTTCGATCCGTCTCATAGCAGACATATACCGTGTGTCGTGGTGGTTTCCACGTGACATATTATTGTCGCTGTGCGAGGACGCCACAACCACGATACTTTCTACGATCTGCTGTGCGTGCGGTGCGACACGAAAGCGTGGGGCGATGCTAGCATTTTCGGTAACGAGTTTCACCTCTCTCGTGCGATCCCCATAATAGAGTCCCGCGCGCGTGGCTTGCTCGTGCAACGCGGTATTATCGACCAAAAATAAAGATGCCGCTATCAGGATACATGGAACGACGACGACGGCGACGGGTCCGATTTAAGATGAAAAATCGTGTCGATGTTTTCTCGAAGGTTCGTAACACCGCGCGGCATACTACGAAAGAATGGGGAGGCAGGAGAGACATGGGTATATAATACATGGCGGTGCCGCTGGCTGCGCGCGTGGGGTTCTCGGGGGAAAGAGAAAGACACAGTACGGTTGAACACCGGTAGACTCGAGGACAGAAGGGGGAGGAGGGGAGGGACCGAATGAGAGAGAGAGAGAGAGAGAGAGAGAGAGAGAGAGAGAGAGAGAGAG